>WOGN01002510.1:0-21383 GCA_015342105.1 Leptinotarsa texana
AGCTGTTTCAGGAGGACTTTCTATCAGTTTGTGTCTGAAAGTTACTTCTTTGTATGATCTACACATCCATATATAGATTTACTTCCTTTCTTTCTTTGGAAGATTCCCTCATCCTTCTTTTTTGTATCAAGATGGAGTAGTAGAAAGCCAAAAACTTTCCCAAAAAAACCTTTATGTAATTGTCAGACTTGAACTGCAGACTTATTTGGAATGTATTTTGAAGGTAGTAGGTCATCAGATTTGTAATAGTAAGAAAATCCATAGAATTTCAACTCATCAAGTAGTATAGTATAAATGACACAGTCAAACTCTTTACGGAGGTTAAGGGAAACTGCCAGGGAGGGAGTTGCGGCTTTAAACCCGTCGGCTCCAAACTCAAACAAATTTTCTCACTGCTTCAGCTGTAGATTTTCCTTTCCTGAAACCATACCGATGTTCTGATAATCACTTATTCTATGGTAAGTCAGCTTCTCCGCTGATTTTGCTAAAATAGGTAGGAGAGCTATTCCACGGTAATTATTCAGATCCCGCGTGCCCCGTTTTAAAGATTGGAATTATTTTCGCCATTTTTAGGTTTTCTGGAAAAATTTTATCACACAGAATGGTGTTTATGATATGAGTAATTGGGCTAAGAAAGGGACTCAATATTTTCTTTATAAATCACTATATTCTATTCTATTCTATTTTCATAGATATCTGATGCGGAAGAGTTCTTCAGATTGTTCAGTATTTCATATACTTCACTTTCTCTTGCTGCATTGGATTCGAAGAGGAGTTCAGCGAATGCCTTTTTCTTTTCAGGAGTTTCAACTTGCATCCTGTGAGCTTGTGTCGCAAAGTGATTATTGAGATCATTCGGAGAAGGCATATATTCACATGACTATAATTTTCTTTTGTCTGATATTGTTTCCAGCAGGTTTTAGGTTTGTTCTTAGATTCCCTAATTTCATTATATATTGTCATCCTCCTGTGTTCTACAAGATCTTCATATTCATGTTTCTTCTCTTACAAACTTTTTTTATATCTCTCAATTCATCAATACGAATTCTTCCAGATTTTATCATTGTATTGAGAATTTCCACTTCATTTTTCATGTGTTTCAGTTGTTGATTTGAACTGTTCTTCAGAGAACAGTTATTCTTGGATAACGTGCGTTGAAGTGGTAATTGAACGTATTGTAAAAGACTTGGCTGGAGGTTATTGCATCATTGATATTCTATACACCAAGCCAAGTTTCTGCTTGTAATCTGTTTTGAATTCTTTTTTGTTATTCAAACTTTTGTTCCGTTTTATCGATTTAGGTCATTGCATCGTCCACATTTTCCTTTTCCGTCTCGCTTTCTGAACTCTCATCACTGAGGTAACGGACTGGTACTGCAGTCATAGGCAATTTTTTCGATTGAATAAAAATCTTAACGAAATGCTTGCTACAAATTTGCTTATTTCTTAACGATTTTGGACTTAGATCTGCCAAGGCCACATTACCTGAAACAATAAACATCGATATAGGTTTACACATGCCTATTTCACATTTAAACCCATACATGAATAAAAGCTATTATTGAGAATGGGCATAGGCCGTATGTTACGATGGATTTTTCTTTACGAGATCTGGCAATGAAATTTGTACGAGTTGAATTCAGCTCATTCCCAGATAAATTATTCAATATCAAAAAATTGAGGTCGGAAGGAAAACTCACCCGAGTGTACGATCCACTTCTGACATCTGGCAGCATCTTTCACAGGAAATCTGTACAACTTAATTGTAGGATCTGTCCTCTTACTTAGTCCACAGTTGATATAAGCACACTTATTTCCAGCCATTTCTGAAAAATTTATTGATTGATATAAATTCTAAGTTTTTGAGTGAAATATTCGTCAGCTGAATTTCTTGAGTAAAGTCAAATCCTGCATGGTTTGTTTTGAACATTAGTTTTGGTCTTATTGTCATTCAAGTATAGTCAATGATATACTAAGGAATCATGTTTTGATCTTAACTAGTCAGCAAAAACTACCCTTCTCCAAACTCCTGCTGATGTATCATGATATTTATAACTTGATAATATATCCTATATATTCGTCAATTTTTGGAATAAAATTTAATGTTATGAATTAGGGACAGAGCGTTCAAAACTTTCAAGGTCCTTCGCAAATTTGAATATTGCGAATGATCCTCGAGTAATAATAATAATAATCTAACACCCCTTGAAATAATTTTAATAAAACCCACAAACAAACCAGAAGTGTGATTGAAAGCTGTAATGGGGTTTTGAAAATGAGATTCAGATGTTTATACAAGCATAGAGCTTTGCATTACCAACCAGCCATGGTATGCCGGATAATAAACTCATGTGTGTACTTCACAATATGTGTATAGAGTATAACATCCCAATGCCTGAGAATGACAATGAAGATATAGAAAATATTGATTTTGGAATTATTCTCAATGCAAATCCCGATGATAACCATGAAAATGATGATGGGTACAATCCAGTGAGGCACATAGATCCCCAGCTAGCTGCAGGAAGGAGAGCAAGGCAGCGTTTAGCAGATAACTATTTTTGGAATAATTACAATAATTTTTGTACATTGTCAGAATTATATTGTTATATTATACTGGTTAACCATCAGACACTGAAATCATCACATAATCATACATACATAATACATATAAACCAACAATTTATGAAGATCAAGATCTTCAGCTGATGTGGTGCTGCAGGCTTTTCCGGGTTTATCGGCATCTGAAAACGCAAATGCGCCACTGGAATCAATGAAGTCGCCCCGGATCGCCAATTAATTTTTATCGTTGTTTTAATAAAACGTTATATATTTATAAAGTTTTATTTGAACCATAAAGATTATTTCTCAGTAATCTTACTGGCGAGTTTGAAATTTTCAAAACAATATTGATAAAAATTGAAAACTTGAATTTTTCCATGAAAAACTGTTGTATGAAAATATTGGTTTTACTAGTAAATTATTTATATCAATATAATATCTTGTTTGGGCATAATTTTTTTTTTCAAAATTTGAACTCACAGGAATACCTGAACAAATAATACAAGCAAGTATGGGACTCAAATCAACAAATTATTCTTCTCCCGAACCTATTCTAATATCAACATAACTAGAAAAAAAAACATTTAATTCATCGTATGCACAAAAGGTACATTAGAAATTGTTTTTCTATTGCACACCTATCAATAGTAACATAATAAGCATTTGATATATAAATGATCTGAAAGGCAAAATATGATTTCTCTAAACCAAATAATAATTTCTAAATCCATTTTTATATAAACATCACAGATTCATTCCCAACAAAAATTTCACATAAAATAGTAACATATTTTATATGTTAAGTCTAAACTAAATAAGTAATAAGTTCTGAACCTACTCACAAAAAAAAGTTCTAAACAAATATTTGAATGTATGTACAAAAAGTATATAAGAAAATATTTCTCTAATAGGTACATTTGCAAGTAATAGATCCCATATAGTAACTAAATACACATATGATGGACAAATAATTGGAAATGAAAAAATATTGAGGTTTTTCCCAAATACCTTCTAGACCTATTAAAAAAACTAGAAACAAACATTCAAATGTATGCAGAAAAGACACACAAAACACAAATATATCTGCAAACAAATTGTATTTACAATATAGCCTCAACTAAAACTTTTAAATAGTTCATGCTTTCTTCTGTGGCAGCTGCTGTTCTTTCTTCGGCAGCAGCACTTTTTTTAGCAGCGGCAGACTGCAACAGCTATTCTTTCCTTAGCGGCAGAAGCTTTTTCTTCAGCAGCAGCAAACTTTTTCAAAATAATAATTTTTTCCTCATAGTACTTCGCTTTTATATAATTTTTCCGATCGAGGGAAACCTTATAATTAGCTGCTGCCTCAGATGCATATATCAACTTCTTTCTTGGTGTACGAGTAAACTTTTTTTGAACATTAATTTTATGTGTTTCCTCTGTAGAAGGTCCGCACTCCAATTCAATAGGCTCAAACTCATCAATATTCTCCACATTATCAATTAATTTTGCTCGGTTGCCTTCGCTCGAATCAAATCGAATTAGATGGTCATCTTTCCCACTTGTATTGAACGTAAAATCTGTGTAGGATTCTTTAACATTTAAATGACCTTGTATCGATACAGGTTTAATTATTTCAAGAACCTCTCTCTCGAATTCTTTTTTCCGATCCTGCACAGGTCCACCACCAGTTCCACTTTGGTATCTGTTGAAGTGACGCTGTTTAACTTTCGTTTTTGACCTTATATCGTGCCATGTCTGGAACATATTTGAAATTGTTAACTATCTGCTGACCAATTATGATATACTTCATACCTTCCTCCAGGATTTCCAATCTTTATTTGTGCCACCGCCACAGCTATTGAGGAGCACTGCTAGCTCCTGCCACAATATTTGAGCATCTTTCTGGGTAAAATCATTTGAAAACTTTCCACTTATGAGATGCGGATTTTTTTTCAAGAATTTCAAAAGCAGCTGTTTTTGTTCTGGTGAAGCATTAGTTTGTCTATGCTTTTGGCTGATATTCATCGTGGGAACTATGAAATATTTAAATACCTAATTAATATTTTAGAAAACTATAACAAAGAGTAAGAGACTATAACTTAGAATATAACTCGTCTAAAACACATAATTTGACATAACATTCAACATTAATGCGCTGTTGCCAAGAATAATTTATCGTGCGAATGATTACGTTTCTTATACCTACTTTGCGAGTAGACCCTTCTTATTGTTGCCAACAATCGTGGTTGCGAATGGTCATAGTTGTAAAATATTTCAAGAATCTATCATCTATTGATGGAGTCCTCCTCTTCAAATTATATCCTCGTAAGGCTGTTCTATCATCTTATTATCTTTGTACTATGTCCAAGCTATTTAAATCATGTTGTAACACAATAAACTTGTCTAATGATGTTATTGGCATGAAAATTTCAAGATCATCTGCGAACTTAAGAGTTTGAAACTTCCAAACATTCTCTAATGTCATTAACAAAGATGTTGAACAGAAGAGGCGTGTAATGAGACCCTTGAGGTACTCCCAACGTTATATGAATGATAGTTGACCAAGCATTTTCTACCCTAACTTGCTGAGATCGGCCATCCAAGAAGCTTTCAAACCACGATGGAGAAAGATCTATGAAACCAAATAATCTCATCTTACTTAATAATTTGTTGTGATCCACAAGATCATATGGCTTTGAAAAATCTGTTTACATATACCACAGTTGTTCTGTATGTCTTGTTCATTTACTGATTTAAAATTTGGACGAATACGAATAATGTTTTCATAGGTCAGGGACCAATCCCTGTATCTAAAGAACATTTGTGAAGGAGATATATTGGATATGTTAATGAATAAGACACTATTTTTTAGAAAGTAGTCAGGAATGCCATTGTGGGCCACTAACTAATGTATCTGACAAAACAAAAACTTTTTCGATAGAAATTGCCAAATTGGGTACATCATAATCTATATCAGAGGTCCTTTTCAAATATCCTGTTGAGAAATAATTTGCGAAAATTTGCAATCTCTTCACAATTTGCTCCCATCACGTCACCATAATACATAGTATCTAGTATGTAATATGATGATCTTATTATAGCAAAGTCTAGTCAAGTCTCTATTCTGAGAGCGAGTTATATTCTTGGATATTACGAGCCGGAATATAGTTTTTATGCACAATTTTCTTTTGTTTGATATAAAAATCACAAATTAACACTAAACCATTTGGACAGTTAGATGCCCTATGCAAAAAATTGATTGGAAATACTCACCTTTCTTGGCTTTTTCAAAGGGCCACGGATTGGGATTTTCGTTACTATATTCCTCCTGCCCCAATGCTTCCGAGCTATCGTTATCGTTAATTTCGACTTTAATACTGTCGATATCGACCTCTTCCGTTTTGATTTCGCTCTGAAGGAAGTCTGTATCCTCCGGCAAAAACTCTGGTACATCGTGATAGTTTTCCTCTTTCCCTGTGGCTTCTGATTTGATCAGTTTGTCTATCAAGTGGTCTGACAGGCTTTCTCCGTCATCGGGCTCTACTTTGGGTTTCACAATCTCTTTGGAATCTGAAACTGAAGAATCACAATAATAATAATAACGATACCCAAGTCTGTACTTACAAGGTCTGTACTTACCGTTTGTTCTGCAATCGTCCTGAAGTATTCCTAACGTATAACTGGGGCGGTGCACGTAGTCTTTTTCACTAGTAGAGTTTTCCTTACGCATTTCACGTTCGACGAAAAAGTCCTTAGCTTCTATCGGCTCTTCTTTCACTGTTTTGATATCGACGCCGATGATTTCGGGAATGACGTACTTGTCCTCCATTTCTGAATTCTCTATATTAATTTGTCTGATATATACTATATACACTTTCTCTATTATAATTTCTATGGCACAAATATCACATAAACACAAATTCTTCAACTACATGGAAAATTCACCATACCTATAAGGTTATGTTGATGAGAAAATTAATTTTGAATTTTTTCTTCTTCTTTACATATAAATTATTCTAGGCGATGTTGCCAATATGTGAATTAGAAACAAATCCCTTTAAAAATTAAAACCTAACATTTGAAACATCAATTTGAATACTTTTCGAAGTGAATTTGAAAAACTCATGAATTAAACTCAACTTCATTTTGTTCAAACTTGCATTTGCTGTAATAACCCAAATTGAGGAACATTCCCCATTGCAGCTTTTGTCTAAGATCTACGTTCCATTTTCATTTGCTGACAGGACAAGGAATATATACAAATAATTAGAAATGAGGTGTGGGTATATCCCATCACCGCTATTATAGTTTAATATGGTTTTGCATGTAATTTTTATTATGCTAACATTTAATCTTCCCAGGAGCCGTCATCACTTTCTGAATAAATTGATTATACATGAATTTCAGTAGTTCGGTCTTCCATTGTGTAATAAAAAAGAGATTTCAAACTTGGTTTGGAAGTATACATTACTCAGCAGGATTATTATAAGTTCAATATTAGAGATATCCGAATTCTTATGACATGAAAAAAGACAAAAGTTTTCAATTATTAACGAGTTCCTGAAGTCGTCAATATGATCACAGATTGTTTCATTGTTTCGTGCATTCGAAACAAAACTTTTCTATTGGATGAAATAGTTCATCAGAATTTTTTTGCTGAATTTGAATTTAACAACTAGGTTTATTCCATTTTTGTTTCAGATATACCAACATGAATATTTTGCGGAAGAAGTAAAAGTATCAAAACAAAAGCAGAATAATCAAGAATTGATAAAATTTTTATATGGAAAATGCTGCACTATGTAGTTTTCTACAAATAAAAAAGTTATTAATAAAAATATTTATTCATTGATACACATGGCCAGTCAAACAAAAAATGTAGAACGCTTACTCATAATATATTCTAGAATATATCTATATCGTATATGTAAAACCTTTCATTTTTGTAATTTCTTACTATAGCAGGAACATTTAAAACATTGTTAAATTTTTGAATAATTAATATGGATACCTACAGACAGAAAGTGGAACCGCATTTTACAAAGTAATGCAATTGAAATAATGGCATTTTCTGTATATTGTTTTAGATTTTGAAATTTGTAGCCTCCTTTCATATACATTAAAGTTACGTTTTTTCAGAATATATAAACCTCTTTGGGTTATTATATTTATTTTTCTTTGATTTGCTACAACTTTCACCATAATTGATGTTGAAAAATAGAAGAATAATTATTTTTTGAACTATGAATATTGTAGGACATAGATAGGCCAAAGCATAGTATAAGTTTACTAACCATTTCTCGTCCAGGCATGACTTCATCTGAGGGGTAGCAAAATTGGCTTTGTTCAATTTTGACCAAATATATTCAATATGAGAGTTGATATTTGGATTTTTGATCAAGCATCTACCAATTCCATCGCATGAATGGCTTTTCTTCTGTACAAGTTCTTTAACGAATTTTTAAATTAATACTATGATCAAGAAACTTCCAGCAAATTCACTATGATTTTTCTAGTTTGAATTCTTTGGTGAATTTGCAAATTACCTCTTCAATCAACTGGTTTTTCTTCAGTATGACTTTTTTGATGCTTCTTCAAGTTCCCACTTTGATTGAAAGACTTTTTGCAAATTATACAGTTGAATGGTTTTTCGTTAGTATGAATTCTTTGATGATTTATTAGGTTACACCTGTAAGAAAAAGATTTTTTGCAAATTGTACAGTTATAGGGTTTTTCTCCAGTATGAGTTCTTTGATGAACTAACAAATGTCCTTTTTGAGAAAAAGATATTTCACAAAATTCACAAGTATATGGTTTTTCCCCACTATGCGTTCTTTGATGAACTAGTAAGTGTCCATTCTGAGAAAAAGACTTTTTGCAAAATTTACAGTCATATGGTTTTTCTCCGGTATGAGTTCTTTGGTGATTTTTCAGGCTACTACTATGACTAAAAGATTTTTCGCAAAATTCACAATTATATGGTTTTTCGCTGGTATGAGTTCTTTGATGATCTTTCAAGATATGACTTTGATTAAAAGCCTTATTGCAAAATTTACAATTATATGGTTTTTCCCCAGTATGAGTTCTTTGATGTTTCAATAATGAACAATTTTGGGAAAAAGATTTTGTGCATAATTTACATTTATATGGTTTTTCCCCAGTATGAGTTCTTTCATGTCTCATTAAGCAACTATAAGACCTAAAAGATTTTTCACAAAATGTACAATTCACGAGCTTTTCCTTAGAATGAATTCTTTTCTGAACTATCAAGTTGCTAATTTGAGATTTCTTGTCACAAATTTCGCTTTTACCAACTGGAAACTCTTCTGTGTAAGAGACTGGAAACGTTTTTTCTTCCTTGAAAATTTGTTCATCTTTTATGTTGATGCACATTGATTCGGATTCTGTAAAATAGAATGAACTCAAGTAATCAGGGTTTTAAACTTTGTTGCATATTTGAACTAAAATTACAATTTGAATAGCAAAGATTACAATCAGATTAACCAAAGTGATATGAACTCAATTCTAGAAGATATGGAGCTACTTATATTATTTTTAATGCAACACATTTGGATTCAAACTCAGTAACTTTAATGAAAAATAATACTTATAGACTGAAAATGGAATATCAAGTGATATGGTATTAATCAATGAAAAGCAACTTTTGGACTAGATAAATACATTGCCATGCATGGAGAAAATTCTACATCTGTCAGTGTACCTCCCCTCATTGAATACTTGGACCAATCTGGCTTTTGACAGCATCACTCATGTGTATCTTCAATTTAATTAACTATTAAAACAGTCCATTGATAAGCAAAATATTTGTATATGAAAAAAAACACTCAAACTTAATACCTCTAAAATGAAGAGTATCAATGATTTATAAACTATTCTCAGTTAATACTTGTGATGCACTGTTTGGGACTTTTGGTATAGTAATGAATATTACTGGAGTTCTTTCCCAACACCAAATCGTTATTTTAACACCTCGACACGTGTTTCGATCACCAAGTGATCATCTTCAAGGGGAAGATCAAAAATAACGGTTTGGTGTTTGGAAAATCCTCAAAACAAATTATTTCGAGTCGATAATGACGTACAATTTGTGAAAGAATTTAAATATGTAAGTTTTATGGTAGATGCCAGTTTGACATTGAATGTTAATTTTGATAACATTTTCAAAAAGATATATAAGAAATTGCATATACTTTTCTAGGATTCCTGTGAAACTTATCTAATACTCAGAGATTACTGCTATAAAAGCATTTTGATTATTGAGCCAGTTTATTGTACTCATTTGACTTAAGCAAAATATCAATATTACAAAAACTGACAAAATCATGGTGTCTCATTATAAAACCTTCCAGAACCAGAAGATTGCAGAAGTGTTCTATGATTCAAATATAAATTTATTGCTCTAGCGATTGTATCATTTCATAGTGATGATGATATATTCAATTTATTGGTACCAGATACACTTGAAAAAAATTTGTATTGTGAATACAGAGAATGCACAAAGAAGGACATAAAGCATGTGCTAAGACGAGCTCTAATTGGTACAACACTGTTAAACCTCAGACTGAAAAACACTTCTCCAGACTTTCTGAAAGCTCAAATGTTGAACAAATGAGAGAACTCTCTTCAGACAGACATTACCTGTTGCAGTGCCATCCGTCATGTAATTGCCCCCCGTATTTTTACTATCATTAGATTCCAATTGTTCAAACTTGACAGTTTTGCAGGCCATCAAGTCTATTGCACTTTTGAAATCAACATTATCTCCAAATTCCTCTGCTTTTTTCTCCTCCATGTCTTGATAACAAATATTAAACTCCTCACTTTTGACTTGTTCATGGTGACAAAGTTCAATTTTGAAACCATTTCCTTTCAACAAATCTACTGAACTTTCCCCTACTTCTTCCTCTTTGATTTCCCTTTTAATATCTCCATCATTAATATAAATGTTTTCTTCACTTTGGATTTGTTCACATTTTACCTCTTTCTGTTTTTCAGAGCAACCTTGAATATTGTCATAATTGGTATCCATTGAAAGTGTGTTCGAATTTTATTGTAAACCTCTGCTGTGCCGTTATTTAGGAATTTTTGAGTTATGCTTAAACTAGAGACGAAATTTTGGCCAGAAGGGATTGAAAATGCCACTTACTATTACATCCCCAGTCTATGTTTACCTGTCACTCTCTTCTCATTTTTAACCGAACCTTTGCGCATGAGCGGTCTCCTATTTCTACTATCCACAGGCAGGGTTGCCATTTTAAAAACTTACGTAATGAATCTATTACTATTGGATATTTTAAAATTAGGTACGTTTCCTAAAGCGCAACCTATTACATTTTCATTATTATTTTGCTGATGTTGCCAGAGTCAGAATACTTCTCGAAATGAAATAACTTCCTCGAGTAGAGAGGTTTCAGTCGTTGATGATTATGTTGATGTAAGCACGATTTCATCACCTTTTTTTATTTCTTACAGGTCCCTACATTTCCAAATCGAGTCCAATTTGGCACAATTGGTGTCCCGATTAACAACATTGTATATCACGTATTTCTCATACAAGACGTAATTTTTATGAGAATCAACCATTTTCTGCCAAAATTGAAAATATGTTCCAAAAATGTCCACTTCTTGTCCAGAATTTTTGACAGCTGTCACCAGAAAAAATACGGTTTGGGTTAATTGTCAAGTATGTTAATCATAATGAATATGTTCTGAAAATAACTACAAATGTGTTTTGGTGTTTCTAAAATTACACTCTTTACCTCGCAATTTCCCATGTAACGTATCAGAACCAAGTAAACTTCAACACGAGAAATATTACGAGTACGTAACCGCAAATCTTTATTCTCTTGTAGGAATATTGTTCTTGATTAATATCTTATTTCCAGAGGATCGAGTTTGGTCTCATATTTTAAATATCATTGGAGACATTATTTGCAGCTTCAACATTTTCTAACTAATTGAGCAAAATAACCTCCTCACATAAACTAAATAAAAGCTGTACTATGATGACATTATAAAAAAAAACATTTTCTCGAAGAAAATTTCACAAAATTAAAGACAGTCATGTACAAAAACCTGTAGTATGGTATAACCTCTACTATGAACAACTACAATAATCACGAAGTTACTTATAGCCAAGCACAGTAGATCTCCACCTCAGTAGCACACCATTCCGGTTACAGGCTTGCAGCTTGCAAGTCCCCCGACGAAGATTCTATTATGTAACAGCCAGTTACGTAACAGGAGGAGCATTGGTCATATGCTCCTGAAGATATGAAGCACCGACCATTCGAAATGTAGAGAGAAAGAGAGAGAGACAGACAGAGAACTACAATTCTATGCGTTCTGTGGTAAAACCATTAGGAATATTTAAAATCAGTTGACAAACTGATCCAAGTTTTCATATAGAAAATGCTGCACTAAGGGCTAGTTTTATAGGTTCAGTTTAAATATGGTGTGAAGTTTAAACTACGACTTTGACAGAAAATGCATGCGAATTCTGTCAAATTCTTCTTCCTAATTGCCACCTAGAGTTTAAACCGAACCTATACAACTGGCCCCAAGTACTTTTCTACAAATACAAAAGTTATGAATAAAATGTATTTATTCATCAATATAACATATGATGTACACAAGGCAAGTCAAACAATGTAGAATGCTTATTCATAATGCACATTTTATGTATATTGTTTCTTAGAGTTAATATATTTGGTTTTCATTCAAAATACTACAACTTTTCGGCTATAAAAAGCATATGTCACTCAGTCGCTAGACCCCAACAGCAAGTATATTAAATATGAGATGAGAAATCCGAGTTTTGAGTCGATCAAGGTACCAAAAAGCTTGACATTCGGATCTTCATCAACCATCGACTAGTTAAGTTTCATCGCATAAATGGTTTTTCATCAGTAAGATTTCTTTGATGATTTTTCAAATTGATAGTGTGATCAACAGTATCAATTTGAACAAAATTTACTATACAGTTTTAATTCCTTGATGAATTTGCAAATTATCTATTCGACTGATAGATTTCGGCAAATTCAACCATTAAATATTTTTTTTCCAGTACTTTTTCGATGCTGTTTCAAGTTCCCACTTTGATTGGAAGATTTTTTGCAAATTGTACTTGTAGGGTTTCTCTCCAGTATGAGTTCTTTGATGAATCAACAAGTGTCAATTTTGAGAAAAAGATACATTACAAAATTTACAATTATATGGTTTTTCCCCACTATGAGTTTTTTGATGAACTAATAAGTCTCCATTTTGAGAAAAAGATTTTTGCAAAATTTACAATTATATGATTTTTCTCCAGTATGAGTTCTATGATGTTTTTCAAGGTACTAGAAGATTTTTTGCAAAAAGTACATTCATATGGTTTTTCTCCATGAGATTCCAAATTACATCCCTGTTATGAAACATAATGACATTATTTGCAATGGTTTTTCTACCTGCTATAGTCATTATTATACTTTGAATATAGATTATTTTCATGGGTTCATATTAACATTGGTAAAAAAGTTCAAACATACAATGTCATTATGTTTTATCCTTTGTTTTTTACATTTATATCGTTTTTCCTTAGTATGAACTTTTTGATGAATTATCATGCTACCCTTTCGAGAGAAAGGTCTTTTGCAAAGTTCACAATTATATGGTTTTTCTCCAGTATGAGTTTTTTGATGAGCTAACAAATGTCCTTTTTGAAAAAAAGACATTTCACAAAATTCACAACTATATGGTTTTTCCCCACTATGAGTTCTTTGATGAACTAGTAAGTGACCTTTTCGCGAGAAAGATTTTTTACAAAATTTACAATTATATGGTTTTTCTCCAGTATGAGTTCTCTGATGACGCTTCAAGAAACTACGGTAAGAGAAAGACTTTTTGCAAAATTCACAATTATATGACTTTTTCTTACTTAAGTTACTATCTACAGGAAATGATTTTTTGCAAATATTTTCACTTGTTTCAGAGTTTTCAAAAATTGTGGATTTCTCAACTGGGAACTCTTCTGTGGAAAAATCGGATAACGTTGTCTTTTCCTCTTTGAAGATTCTTTTGTCTTGTTTGTTAGGGGATAGTTTTGATTCAGTATCTGTAAAAAGGAATAAACTATAAATAACTCAGTGTTGAAAATGAGTAGGAATTGAAATTTTCATCATAATAGAAGTGCAGAGATGCACTGAAACATGCAATGGAGTTCACTCAATTGATATATACTTTGCGCCTGAAAATATGGAGCTACTGAAATTTTTGAAAAATAATATTAAAGGGTATGCACAATAGGACAAAAAGTATCTGTATCTCTATCCAGATATGGAACAGTATCAGTATCCACGTGTTAGGAATCACACCTTAAAAGGTAAGACTTCACTAGTCCTTAGCTCGCACAAGTTTTGACTCCTGTGGGTTATAATTCATAGGGTTCGATAGCCGGTTAACGAAAAAAAAAAATTAAATATTGTATTTTTGGATAAAATTGTTCAACGTATGTCTATACTTGTGCAGATATATCTTTACACTGTATTTAGGCTAATTAAAAGTGATTTGTACATTATAAGTATATGTATGAATGTATATACAGTATGTCCCACTTGAAAACGAGACACCTCCCTAAAATTTGCATCTGTTCTGTACTTTAATAATAATAATATTTATTGATTTCCTTAGGACATCCTAATATATATACATTATTTTAAAAATATAGAAATAAATAACAAAAATAAGGATATGATAGAAGAAAGAAAATAAAATAAAAACCGTTTTTCAATGATTCCAGAATGGTTTCAACAAGAGGATATACATAATAAATATATTACCTAACAGAAAAACGAAAATCAAGTATGATATTTTATATAGTTTGAGTTTTTTTTTGAATTTGAAAACATTTATTGAATCTTTCAACGAAAGAGGGAGTTTGTTATACTCATTCAAACCATTATGAAATAAAGACCTCATCGTACTAGTCAAATTAGTTCGAGGAAGGTGGAATTTTTGGGAGCTACTCGCTCTTGTTAAGTGGTTATGAATTTGAGATTTATATATACAGAATTCTTCAAAATAAGTTGGAAACAAGTTAGGTGTTAGTTTGAAAATGAATATCATTGCTAACTCGTACAGTCTCTGGTAAGCAGACAGCCACTCCAATGTACTCTATTGCATCACCTGCAATTTGTAATCTTATGTTGAGATTGTTGATGAGTGATAGCTTATAACCAGTTGATAAGATCATACATTTTGTTTTGTAGGTATTGAGCTTTAATTTATTGCTACTCATGTACTTGAAAACATTTCTTAGTTCTTTATTCATTTGATCAGCTACTGTTTCTGTATTATCTCTTGAAATTGATAAAAAAGTGTCGCCTGCAAAAGGTTCATGAAATCACAACCATGGATGGTATCTATATCATTCAGGTAGATTAAAAATAGTATAGGTCCCAAAACACTTCCCTGAGGTACCCCGAAAATGACATCGCGAGCTGATGACACAGAATCCTTTATTTTGGTTACCTGTTTGCGTTATGATAAATAATCAGTCAGCCATAACAAAACAGTTTCCCTGATACCAATATTTTGCAGTTTATTTAGTAATATGTGGCGATCAATTGTCGCAAAAGCTCTTTCATGTTCTAAAAATACGGCTATGATATAATGTCATACAAGGCAAAGTGTTGATTGGTCTAAATTCCCAGAATTCATTTGGGTTAGGGACTTTCTGAATTGGCACAAGGACACTGGTCTTGAGCTCCTTCGGAAATCTGCCAGTGCTCAAAGATGTATTTATAAAATGCAACAATGCATGTCCTATATCACAAAACGTTTTTTCATTAAGTTTGCAATTGAGTATTTCACTGCTGTATTTCATTTCTACTCCGTTGATCAATTTAGACAGATCTGCTAACTCCAACACTTTGAATTTCTCGGAGGAGTTGTTAATCGATATTACATTGTTCTCATGAAGTGAATCAGTTAAATGATTCTGCAATATCTAGATTATTTTTATGAATGATTGACTGACTATTTATTTTGAAATAAATTTCATCAATAAACGTATTGCTATTAGTATTTGGACTTACAAGCTGTTTAATCCTCGTATTCGACTTATTTTGATCAATTTTATCATAATAGTGTTTTTTTTTTGTTTGAGTTTCAGTAAATTCACACATTTATTTCTAAGAAATTTATAGTGGTTCCAATTTTCTTCAGTTCTATTTGGGACCACATATAATATTGTTTCTACAAAAGCTAAGGCCTGATGTGAATAGTTTTATAGGTTGAAATACAAGAAATCATATAAGCGAATTTTTTAGGAAAAATTCAAAATCAGCATTGTACTAGATACCAACTTTAATGGTGGAATACCAATTTTCATAAAAAAATATTCAATATTAATAATTTTATGGTAGAATCAAAGAAAAATTGAATAAACGAATTGAATCTGATCAATTAATCATCATTGGACAACTTAAACAATATTCAACAGAAATAGGAATGAACATTCATCAATTTTTTGTTACTTCAACCAATCCTTCATTCATTGCTCTTTACTTGTCAATATTGAAAAGGATCCTTCCAGAAAATACGTATCAAATAGAGAGGGCTATCTCGTATCAGCAACAGTTTTTGAATTCAGAGAATGCACTAAACAAAGGCACAAACGAGTTCTGATTGGCATCACACTGATCCAATCTTAGATAGAATAACACTTCTCTCGTCGTTCTAAAAACTCAAAAAGGCTGTAGGCAAGAAAACTAAAGAATAATTTTCATCAATTAACAAGTATGCTGTTTACAATTGTAAGTAATATGTTGCCATCGGAATCTTTCTGATTAAGTACCAGTATAAATAGCAGAAAAAGAATTACCTATTGTAATGCCAGAGAAAGAAGGGTTCCCATCCTCAATCTTGTATTTGCTTTCTGAATTAGTTTCGAGCTTGACAGTTTTGTAGGCCAATGAGTCTATTTTAATATCAACATCATATCCAAATTCTTCTACTTTTGTCTCCTTGATATCTTCATAATAAATACCTATATNCTATATCCTCACTTTTAATTTGTTCATGGTGATAGTGTTCAATCTTGAAACCACCACCTTTTAACAAATCTTTTGTACTTTCCCCTTCTTCCTCTTTAATTTCTCTCTTAATATCTCCATAATAAATATCAATGTTTTCTTCACATTTAATTTGTTCATCGCATTTTACCTCTTTCTGTTTATCAGAGCAATCATAGTAATTATCTTTACTGATATCCATTGAGAGCTTATTCAACTTTTTTAGTTTAAGAAACAGGAAAGTAGGAATCAGAAATGATACACAACAATTGACTCTTTAAGAGTAGCCTTTCTGCCATTGCAGAAAAAACCAGTGTTGCCAAATGGATGAACTAAGAACTATAAAATCGCTACACATGCAACATGTGACAGATGAAAATGTATGATTTTCACTATAATTGTAGAGCTTCAATGGTCGCCAACACTGTCATCAGAATAATTGACAAGTGACAGCTTTCCGCATTATGTAAAGATGGAATGAAGCGATTAATGCATGCGCAGACACTCCATCGTTTGTTAAATGTAAATGTTTACATGGTTATTGCAAATATATTGATTCATTATTTGCATTAATATCAATTAAAAATTCTGCATTCACTTATCTAGCTTTAGCTTATATAATGAATCAAATCAAATGACAACACAAAAATTCCCAGAACAAAAATCAAGAGATGTGAGGTGAACTACCAATCACCATTCATAAATATTTATTCAAAATTCGTCTTTTCTCTTTTCTTACTGCGGATTTATTTTTCTTTTAGCGTCAGTGGTTTTCGATAGAATTGACTAATCTGAAATTTAAGTGCGCTGTGATCGTGATCTATGACTTTTATGAGTTCTATGACAGACGGACACACCTATCATAATGAGACGGAAGACAGGTTACTGGACTATCGAAGGAGGAAGTGATTGAAATTCGAATCAATGCCAAACCAAATGAAGTCAAAATGTATGCTTTTGCATGTACGACAAAATATTGAATTGTATAACAATTCGTACAATTGTATAGCAAGGAGCAGCCCTGCCTGTCATTCTCTTCCTATTTTTAACCAAACCTTTGCGCATGAGCGGTCTCCTATTTCTACTATCCACAGGCAGGGTTGCTATTTTAAAAACTTACGTAATGAATCTATTACTATTGGATATTTTAAAATTAGGTACGTTTCCTAAACGGCAACCTATTACACTTTCATTATTATTTTGTTAATGTTGCCAGAGTCAGAATACTTCTCGAAATGATATAACTTGGGTAGAGAGGTTTCAGTCGTTGATGATTATGTTGATGTATGCACGATTTCATCGCCTTTTTTTAAATCATCACAGGTTCATAGATTTCCAAATCGAGTTCAATTAGGCACAACTGTGTCCGTGTCCCGAATAAAAACACTTTTTATCACCTATTTCTCGTATAAGATGTAATTTTTATGAGAATCAACCAGTTTCTACCAGAATTGAAAATATTTTTCAAAAATGTCCACTTCTTGTCCAGAATTTTTGACAGCTATCACTAGAAAAATTATTCAAAAATTACGGTTTGGGTTAATTATCAAGTATGTTAATAATGAGTCAATATATCTCACAGTAAATATGTTTTCAAAGTAACTAGAAATGTGTTTTGGTGTTTCTAAAATTAGGTACCGTTATTGTGGTTCTTCTGAAAAACCGGTTAGATTTGAAACATGGTTTTTTGAAAACTGGTGAACCATACGTCAAAATACTCACTCGCTATCTCGCAATTTCCCATGTAACGTAGCAGAATCAACTCAACTTCAACAAGAGAAAATTTACGAAACCGTTGGATTCGAAACCCATAGTCTTTACATCACTACAACTTGCGACAATTCATCGATAATAACGAGACTCAATAATTTTAGATTCGAATAAATCGGCGAATCAATTGCAAACCTTTATTCTCTTGTAGGAATATTGCTCTTGATCAATACTTCATTTCCAGAGGATCGAGTTTGGTCTCATATTTTAAATATTATTGGCGAAATTATTTGCAGCTTCAACATTTTCTAATCAAATGATCAAAATAACCTCCTCACATAAACTAAATAAAAGCTGTATTAAGATGACTATAGAAACAAACATTTTCTCAAAGAAAGTTCCACAAAATTAAAGACAGTCAAGTACAAAAAAACTATAGTATGGTATAACCTCTACTATGAACAACTACAATACTCACGAAGTTACTTATAGCCAAGCACAGTAGATCTCCACCTCAGTAGCACACCATTCCGGATACAAGCTTGTAGCTTGCAAGTCCCCGACGAAGCTTCTATTATGTAACAGTCAGTTACGTAACAGGAGGAGCATTGGTCATATGCTCCTGAAGATATGAAGCACCGACCATTCGAAATGTAGAGAGAAAGAGAGAGAGACAGACAGAGAACTACAATTCTATGCGTTCTGTGGTAAAACCTTAGGAATATTTCAAATCAGTTGGGAAACTGATCCAAGTTTTAATGTAGAAAATGCTGCACTAAGTAGTTTTCTACTTATGCATAAAATGTATTTATTCACCAATATAACATATATTGTACACATGGCAAGTCAAACAATGCACATTTTTGTATATTGTTTCTTGGGGTTAATATATTTGCTTTTCTTTCAAAATGCTACAACTTTTAGGCCATAAAAAGCATATGCCACTCAGTCGCTTGACCCCAACAGCAAGTATATTCAACATGAGATGAGAATTCCCAGTTTTGAAAGGACTTAGGTACCAAAAAGTTGACATTTAGATGTCCAACTAGTATCGACTAGGTATTTTATTGCATAAATGGTTTTTTTTCAGTACGATTTCATTGATCAATTTTCAAGTTGATACTGTGATCAACAAACAGATTCTAAACAAAATTTACTACACAGTTTGAATTCCTTGATGAATTGGCAAATTATCTCTTAAATACATTTTTGGCAAATTCAACAATTGAATATTTTTTTCTCCAGTATGACTTTCAAATTCTCACTTTGATTGAAAGATTTTTGCAAATTGTAGTTATAGGGTTTCTCTCCAGTATGAGATCTTTGATGAACCATACTGCAACTATATTGCAAAATTTACAATTATACGGTTTTTCCCCACTATGAGTTTTTTATGAACTAATAAGTCTCCATTTCGAGAAAAAATTTTTGCAAAATTTACAATTATATGGTTTTTCTCCAGTATGAGTTTCATGATGTTTTTCAAGGTACAAATTTTTTGCAAAATGTACATTCATATGGTTTTTCTCCTGTATGAGTTCTCTCATGAGTTTTCAAATTACATCTCTGTTATGAAACATATTGACACAGTTTGTAATGGTTTTTCAACCTGCTATAGTCATTATTATGCTTTGAATATAGATTATTTTGATGGGTTCATATAAACATTGGTAAAAAAGATCAAACGTACAATGTCATTATAATGTTTTATCCTTTATTTTTTTACATTAATATCGTTTTTCCTTAGTATGAACTTTTTGATGAATTATCATGCTACCCTTTCGAGAAAAAGGTCTTTTGCAAAGTTCGCAGTTATATGGTTTTTCTCCAGTATGAGTTCTTTGATGAGCTAACAAATGTCCTTTTTGAAAAAAAGACATTTCACAAAATTCACAACTATATGGTTTTTCCCCACTATGAGATCTTTGATGAACTAGTAAGTGACTTTTTTGCGAGAAAGATTTTTTACAAAATTTACAATTAAATGGTTTTTCTCCAGTATGAGTTCTCTGATGACACTTCAACAAACTACGGTAAGAGAAAGATTTTTTGCAAAATTCACAATTATATGACTTTTTCTTACTTAAGTTACTATCTAGAGGAAGTGATTTTTTGCAAATATTTTCACTTGTTTCAGAGTTTTCAAAAATTGTGGATTTCTCAACTGGGAACTCTTCTGTGGTAAAATCGGATAACATTGTCTTTTCCTCTTTGAAGATTCTTTTGTCTTGTTTGTTAGGGGATAGTTTTGATTCAGTATCTGTAAAAAGGAATAAACTATAAATAACTCAGTGTTGAAAATGAGTAGGAATTAAAATTTTCATCATAATAGAGGTGCAGAGATGCACTGAAACATGTGATGGAGTTCACTCAATTGATATATACTTTGCGCCTGAAAATATGGAGCTACTGAAATTTCCGAAAAATAATATTAAAGGGTATGTACAATAGGACAAACAGTATCTGTATCTCTATCCAGATATGGAACAGTATTAGTATCCATGTGTTAGGAATCACACGTTAAAAGGTGAGACTTGACTAGTCCTTAGCTCGCACAAGTTTTGACTCCTGTGGGTTATAATTCATAGGGTTCGATAGCCGGTTATTTGGATAAAATTGTTCAATGTATGTCTACTTGTGCAGATACATCTTTACACTGTATTTAGGCTATTTAAAAGCGATTTGTACATTACATGTATATATATGAATGTATATACAGTAAGTCCCAATTGAAAACGAGACACCTCCCTAAAATTTGCATCTGTATTGTACTTTGGGACCAAATATCATATTGTTTTTACAAAAACTAAGGCCTGCTGTGAATAGTTTTATAGGCTGAAATACAAGAAATCATATAAGCGATTTTTTTAGGAAAAATTTAAAATCACCATTGTACTAGATACCAACTTTAATGGTGGAATACCAATTTTCATAAAAAAATATTCAATATTATTATGGTCTATTTCAAAAGAGTGTAGAGTAATAAATCATGAAGTGTCATAAAATTTGCCTGAATTTCGTTGTCGTCCATGGGCGTAGGCAAATCTTAGGATT
>WOGN01002511.1:0-16591 GCA_015342105.1 Leptinotarsa texana
AAACCAGATGTGTCCCTAGCTGTGACGAAAAGTTCGTCATCAATAAATGACAATTCTGTCGATTCCATAATAAATAAACGAACAAAATCTACAATATTTACAAGTGAATTTAGACCGTTACAAGCGGCCTAATGTTGAAAAATCATTCGTGAGGCTGCGTTATTTTGATGGATATAGCAGACTCGCAGGCACCTGGAGGCACGTTCTATGCTTCATGATCTTAATTTTCTCTGACAGAATCATAAATCATGCTCTTTGTATCATTGATCTGAATGCAGATAGTAAATTTGATAGTGGACTGAAAGAATCCATATGCATAGGGTTTTTTCTATATACGTTTTACTGAAATGAATTATTAATTGTCTCTTCAAGCTGTCAAAATCCACGACGATATCATCCATGTTTTCTAGAATTCAAAGAACTAAAAAATATGCTAGAAATATGCTATTCGGAAAAGCTCTCCGAAAACATAAAAAACAATTGCCAAAAATTTTAAATTAACTTTCAAGAATAATTTAGAAAACATTTTATTCAACGAGATCTCAAAGGAAAGAATAGTGATGAAAATCGCGCATATATAGACTAGAATGTGGTGACACCATAAATCACACAAAGGTTTGGAACCTTTGGTGCTGTAATGAATATTGCTGGAGTTTTATCCCAACACTAAACCGTTATTTTAACACCTCTACACGTGTTTCGATCAACAAGTGATCATCTTCAAGAGATATGAACAGTTTAACCTTCGCTTGGTTATCGAAACACGTGTTGAGGAGTTGAACTAACGGTTTGGTGTTGCAAAAAACTGAAGTAATATTTAAACCACACAATGAATGAAGGAAACATGAAAATTCTCCATACGTGTAATGAAAGAAAGAAGATGAACTTGTTGGAAATATTGGAAATAAATGAATTGCATAAAAACACCAATTTCCGAACCCTTAATGACCAACTAGAAGTATGCAGCTCTTTTGAATTTGTAAATTTTGACAAGTTAAGGATCCAGTTTTATCTGGAGCAGTTCACAAGTATTTAGTAATTTTAATATATTATATGATTTTTGTTTTGGTTTTCAGATGAGATATTGATCATTGAGATGATATTTTGTTATTTCAGGTACCTAGTACAGATATATTCAAGGAGTTATTTGTCAAAATACCTCAGTTTACTTGAAAATAAACTGAAACCGGTTGTAACAAATAAAAATCGTAGTAGTATGTAATTAGACGAAAGTTATTTTCTCTATTATGTGTGATTGATGACTTGTTTACTTTATAGTAATTCATGATCACTTAAATGAAATAAAAGCATTATTGTATAAACTTCACTGGAATTTTTTTATACGACCGGTTTCGAGTTTCATTTCATTATCAAGTATAAAACTGAAATCTGAATTTTAATATATCGATTTTATTGGAATTTTCAGGTATGCTGCAAGGACAGGTACTTGAGAGACAGGATGTCAACTTACAAAACCACCATGAAAATTCGAGGGGTTGTTAAACTCATAAAATCAAGAGAGAAGACCTACATAAATCAAGTTGCTCGTTTAGGGGTATATGTTTCCGGTTTTTAATTGATTAGTTAATTTTCATGGCCTCCAACAGATTCATTTTTTTCTCTTCATTACATATATGTAGGATTTTGAGACTATTTTTATTTATCTTATGGTTTGATTCTTGAAGATGTTCAAGATGTATATACTGCAGAGCATTCGCCACACTCTATTCTATATACGAATGATTTTTTCATTCTATCCCATTTGGGTTTTGCATTGAACAAAGTTCTACCTAAATTATTGTTACTTGTAAAAGCTGTTGAAATTTTGTATTTATGAAAGTTTATCTGAGTAATTGATGCTACTGTACCTGACTATATTGTGTTCTTGAAAGTTTGGGTATAATTCACTCATAAGTGTTTTGTGAGTTTTACCTGATATCATCTTTTCTATTAGGGAAACTGGTACCTGATTATTCACTGCAATTTGCTTAATTATTTTATTTCATCTGCTCAACAAAATTAAGTTCACAGTAGAAATCGAACAAAACAAGGAGCTCAACTTCTTATATCTGAATATTTGAATGGTTAATAATAGTTTTCAATTCATTATCTACCGGAAAAACACACACACTGTACAATTCCCTTTGACTCTTTCAGTCCGCTCTCACATAATTCATCCGCGTTTAACTCGATAATACACAGAGCTCTCGCAATCCCTTTACTGGGATACATATGGCTCAAAAACCAAAGAAGGCTCAGGATGTGGAATGTACTCCAGGTCAGTAAGCCTAAGGATTAAGTGGGGAATGTGAAGAAATACCAGCGTGGTCCAAACAGAACTGGCTGGTATCTCAATCGTCACAAAAGAAATTATCAAGAAAGTAATTTCTGGCAAAAACATAACAATCTGCACTGATACCAGACAAGCACTATTACCATTGGACAGACAGCGTGTTACCTCAGGGCTAGTACTAGAGTGCACCAAGATTTAGCCAAAGCCTCGGTAGATAATAACATTATCCTGAGGTGGGTTAGATGGCACGACAAGAGTAAAGGTAATCGCATTGCCGACTCTTTAGCCAAGGAAGCGGCTGGATTGAGAATTTTAGGACCCAGTGGCACTCACGGCCTGATGACTTCGACAATTGCAGAACTAGTCAAATGTTACACCCATGCTCAATCCTTGAAGAGATGGGATGAAATCAAAGGATGTAATCTTGCCAGGATCACCCTAGGAAGCTGGCGGCGAAGAAATATCTGGCGATGACCAGGAAAAATCTACGCCTCACAGTAGGATATCTGACTGGTCACTGTCAACTAAGGAAACACCTCCATAATATGGGGCTAGTGGACACATCTCTATGCAGGATGTGTGAACAGGAAGATGAGACTGTCAGGCATGTCCTGTGCGAGTGCCCGGAGTTATCGTCAATAAGAGAGTGTGGATTCGGCGAGTCTTGGCCTACACCTGCCGATATAAAGGACGTATCTACTAGCGACCTGCCCACCTTCCTGGAAAGGATAGGATGGACGATGACCTAGGAGGACAACTCTACGGGAGGATGTACAATGTGTCACATGTGGTCACATGTGGCCTAAGTGCGTGGGCTTACACTTACCCTCCCTACTCTACAGATACAGATGTTGGGGAGTAATTCTACATTTTACTGTACATATGTTTGCTTCTCTTTTCAGAGACCATACTGCTCCTTGATCGAGATAAAATAAAAATTAAATCATTACTTTCCATCCTTCAATAAAAAACAAAGTCTGAAATGAATGTCATATAAATAAAAGGGACCTACTGAATATACCACCCACCGTTTGAATTTTTCATTCTTCATTTCAGTACCAAAATATTGCGAATTTTCGAAGTAAAATTTATCGATCATCTCAAAATCGACTCTTGGTAAGTTGTCGGGAGTCAGCTTAAACAAAACTAGGCTAAACATTCATTTCGAAATTATTTTAACAAAAATACGAAGTTTGTGGAAACCATTGACATTAGAAAGAGTACATTGTCGCATTCACTACAGATGGCGCTGGCTGACTGGATGATAATATGGCTAATATACCAGTAACATTGAATTTTTTATTTTTGGTGGGTGGCATGAATGCATTAGAGTTCATGAGCATTCAAAACCATTTGAAAATACAGCTCGTTTAATTCTACTTAGAACATATTTAGATATAACTTGTACTATATCAGTTATCAAGGCAAATATTATTGTCCATTTTTATGATTAATTCGTGGATTCAAGCGATCTTATTATTGTAAATTTGTTTGTTTGCTGGCTTTATTCTTAAAAAATTAATGAATAATTACAGAAAATTTAAATTGATCTTTTATTTTCTCAGGAAAATGGAGTACCCATATCACAAATTATTGGTCTATTCGGCATTGAAAATGTATGTCATATCAGATCCAAGCTGCTTGTTTTTGCAACATTGAGTTTCAACTTTTTCTTAGGTGACAGCTCGCTGAGAACAATTCGTTTTTTCATCGAGTTTAGCTTGTGTATGTTTTACACTACATTCACTAATCATTTTCGCCATATAATGCTTTAGAGTTTTTTCCCCAACATTTTCACCTTTTCTGGAAGTAATCGGTTCTTGGTGATTGGTAGAATAAGTCTCTTCTTCCACCTCCTCCATTTCAGAAAAACTTTTAGTAGCATATGAGCTGAGGGAGTCGTGGAATGATAAAATCTGTTAGTGTCTTCCTCCACTGACGCTGCACAAGAGCGAACACAGAGACATCAAGTGGCTGCAGAGATGGGTTGTGCTGGGTGGCAACAAAACCATTTAATGTTCAAATATGGTGCATTCTTGTGCTGATTTTAATTGTGCGGGAAGGCACATGAAAACAGAAAGCGCATTGGTTTATACTTGAGTTATTTCATGTAATGAGTTTAGGTTCCCAAGACTTTACAGAAGTCATTCAAAAAGTGGCTATAAATGAAATGGGAACATAAATATTGAATTTGATGACACCGTTTTTTATTTCAACTTCAAGTATTCTCCAAAGAAAGTATTATCTGGAGTTAATCCTGTTACTGAAAGTATGAAACAAAATTAAGCTTTTGTTGGATCAGATCGAGTAAAATCAATTTTGTCCATACTTGATATCATTCAACCTTCCTCTCAAGTTTTGGAAGATTCAAAAGATTACCCAAGAGGGCCTATAACGCTTGAATTTAGTAGCTATATCAGAAAGAGGTACGTATGTAGGAATCGTTGTTTTTTATAATAAATTGCAGTTGTACAGATTGAGGATTGTAGATTAAATTGAATATTTGAAATGATTCTTTAATCCACTTTGTATATTTTTTAATATTCATAACTGTATATCATTAAATAATGCATAAAATCATAGATAGGTGAATATTTTGTGATCTATCGACTTTGTGTACTGATTTTAGATATAGAACGCATTTCCAAACATGATTTTTCGTGTATATTTTATTCCATGTGGAGAATTTTTCATTAATTGAAATGTTAACGGGTTCATATACACTTCCATAATCAAATTGATAATTATAGGCTCCGTAAATTTTACGATTTAGCAATGCAGATTATTTTTATTGTTTCTATTGGTCATTCGAACAAGAAACGGGAATAGGGTCGTGACGTCACCACCCTACCACATTCGATTTTTAATAGTTAATTAAGGAAAAACTACGGTACTTAAGAGAGATGAAACAAAGTGAACTGTTTTTCAATTTAAAATTTCTATCAAGTGAACTATGAACAAAAAATCATGAAACAAGCCCAATGAACGGAGTTTTGAAGTGACAGTCGTACCGCTGTCTGATTGAGTTCGGAATCAGAGTCCGACAATGTTGATGAAAACGAACTTTTAATAAAGGAAATCTCAAACAAATGACTCGGCTGCAAACGAAAACCCTTGAAAGTCAAAACTTAACAAGCTAGGGATTAACGAGGTCTTATCTTTTAACGTACGGTTCCAGCACAATATAAAATTGATGATGTATGATTTTTAGTTTGTAATCCGATGATTATTTAGCCTTTGGAATATCAAAAACACACTGGATTGACAAAGCAGTTTTGTTTGAAGTAACCAATAATAATATACTTTTGAGGTAACCGTTGTCAAAAATTCTGGTTAGTAGCGGTCACGAACTGGTTATTTTTTAAGCAAATCTCAATTAGTTACTTGTGATGCACTGTTTGGAACCTTTCGTGTAGTAATGAATATTACTGGAGACTTTCCCAACACCAAACCGTTATTTTAACACCTCGACACGTGTTTCGATCACCGAGGAGGATTAAACATCTTTCTCTTGAAGATGATCAGTTGGTGATCGAAACGCGTGTCGAGGTGTTAAAATAACAGTTTGGTGTTGAGAAAAAATCCAGTAATATTCAAAGTAATGTACACCAAAGGTTTCAAAAATAACCACTTCGTAAACACAACTAACCAGAATTTTTAACACCTCTACACGTGTTTGGATGACCACGTGATCATCCTCAAGAGGAAGATCAAACATTTGCTTCTAGAATATTGAATGCCTTCCTCTTGAAGATGATCACTTGGTGATCGAAACACGTGTCCAGGTGTTAAAATAACGGTTTAGTGTTGGGAAAACTTCAGTAATAATAATCCCCCAATTATTCATTTCAGTTGGTCACTAGCTTTCTTAAATATATGATTTAGGTAACTTTATTCGAGTTCATTCTGCAACTTGTATTTTATTTTCATTCCACTTGCAGATTCACTTAGCAGTGACGTGGTACTCAATAATTTGCCAAGTTTGCAACTGCAGATATTTGGGGATCATTTATATTATTTTGGAGCTATTTATGAGGTTTGTAAAAGAAATATAATCTATTTTCAATTTGAGATCTTTTGACAAAATTTTGTATAGGTATTTATGCACTAAATAACTACTGTACTTCTCTCAATTATTCCAATTTATTGTATTTCACACCAAATATGTATTTCAGATGATATTCCTCTGAAAAATATTTACTTGATTATTTTGGTATCCTTAGTAGCTACCCAAAATATGTTGATTAATTTTTTTTACACAGTGATTCAATTTGAAAATTGAGTTCGCATTTTTGTTCCCTGTTGTCTTCAATTATTTATCTATTTTGCTATTGAAATTGATAGTTGTGAACATACTTTCGTTTCAATGAATTTCGTCAGTATTATTAGTATTATTCGCCTCTATGAAAAAAACATGTTTTTTTTCAATACAAAGAGGTATACCAATCAATTCAACAGAAATTTCTGAAATATATTTGCTCTAAAAATGTTTCGTTTTAACAAATTTTATTCGCACAGCTAATAAAAAAGGTGCTGAATAGTGATTTACATATTTCAATGAACAGTTCACCATAAGTATTGAAAAAAAAAGCATTTTGTTTTGTTCCAGTAAATGTGCGACTATTGTCAAAACAATACATTTACAAAAAAACTGAAATAATAAAAAATTTTTCTTGTTGTCCTCAGCATACATTTCCTCAGAAAGAATTATGAAAAATATTATATTATTAATTTTAGGGAAATTACTTCAGAGCCATGCAGTTTTGTAACTAGCTTGGCATGCAGTTGGTCAGTATCGAAAGTAAGGAAGAAAATGATTTTCTTTGGAAATATCTTCAAACTTTCCGTGAGTATCACTGTTTTCATTCAAAGGATGCAATATTTTTATCATCTGGTATACCTAGATAATATTAAGTTGAAATATGAAAAAACTAATTAGTACAGTTCATTGATGAGTTTCACTATAAAACTGCGTTTTTGTGAAACCCTTCATAGTGAAAATCATGCAATAAACTGTATTAGTTACTTTCTAATATAGATTTTCATCATGTATCGAGTTGAAGTATTATTAGAAAACCCGTTCTAGCCTGTGAAATGAATGACAAAAATAAAATGGATTTCAATTTTATTGAAATCGTTTATACTGTTTTTTGTATATGATTTATTTGCGACCAAAAGCAGTTAATTTATTTTCAATAAAAATAATTTTGATATCTTCCTTATGTTATAATTGATTCTCTGTCAAACTCGAATGTATGGGAGATAAATAAATTGCAATTAATTGCTTTTCTCAGACTCTGACAAAACATTCCTTTCTGAACAAACACCGGCAGACCTATACTCTACGCTAACTGGATCAAAAATCAACCCGACAATTTCGGTAATAATGAGAAATGTCTAGAAGCTAGATATTCGTATGAGTCTCTTATGTGGAACGACGCTGTTTGTACCGCAGCAAGATATGCTATTTGTGAAACAAATTCAAAAATATTTCACAAATGACATCGAATTCTTCGATGACTACGACTATCGTTCCTCCACAATGAAATCATAATTTGCGAGTTCATCGCAAATTATGATTTAATTTAGATAGATAAGATAGATAATTTGATTTAGTGAAGTAAGTAGTTTAGTTATTCGAAAATAAAAGATTATTCATATTGTTTTTGAAGAAACATTATAGATATGAGAAAAAAGGTGACAAACGTCACCTCAACTGAGCTTATCTATAAACGCAATCTCAAAATTTTGGAAAACAAATCAAGCTGAATTACTGTTTTTCTGAAATGAAAACTTTCAGAAAAAAAGGTAGAAAGTGCAAAAACAACAAAATTTTGGAGGCAAAAGCATACTAACTACAAAGGTAACCTTTCGCTCAATATTGTTCTGTATGTTGTGAAATGAGACAAGTGCCTTAATTGTATTTACGTCATTTGATGTAGTATTTCCATAGTTTGTATATATTATCAAATTGAAATTATTATTATTGATTTTAATTTTATATTTTTTATTGCATTTGTAGATATATTTTAGTACCTACAATGAAATCAACAATGTTTGCTTTTGATATCAATGAAAGTGATTTCAGTAATACGAGTAAATTATTTCTAAACATTACTAAACTTATCAGGAAAGAAAGGTTTTGACTTTTTACATCTTTATACAATGGGAAATGTTCCTCCTGACGAAAATCAAGTAGTCTTCATAAAAGAGATCTAAAACAACGCATTTTAAACTTATCACTTCAACCTTTTTCTTTAAAAAATTATTTTAATACTTAAAAAAGAGGAATGAAATAATACATTCAACATTTAAAGGGATTCATTTCTATTTCACCATTTGGAAATATCGGTTATAGCTAATAAAGGACAATGAATCTGTTACCTGTATGAGACAAACAAAGATGACATATTTCGAAGGCGTGCTGTTCTTTTCACTTATATACTGAATTCCAAGACATTCTGTGACATATAACATTTTGTACACCTAACCTATCTTCCTCTATATAAATAAATAACAAAACAACGGTTGGTATTGAACTATAATTTATATTTTGCCTTAATTGTTGATTAATAAAGATAATTTTCCTTTTTTGAAGTAGAATATCTAGGTACGTATAAATTAATTCAACTTGATATAGGCGCTGTTGCCAATATGTGAATTAGAAACGAATCCCTTTAAAAATTAAAACTCAACATTTGAAACATCAATTTGAATACTTTTCTAAGTGGATTTGAAGAACTCCTGAATTAAACTCAACTTCATTTTGTTCAAATTTGTATTTGCTGTAATACCCAAATTGAGGAACATTCCCCATTGTTTGCTATCTTTCTTTCTTTGGAAGATTCCCATATTCTTATATAAAGGTGAAGAAGTAAAAAGCCGAAACCCTTCTTTCTGGAAAATTATTCTCTCCTGAAGATATACCCCTATTCAAACTGCTATTAGGTACGATTAAGAAAATACTAAAGGGTTCTTATGAAGCACACTTTTTCAGCAAAAACTTTGGAAAAATATATATATATACTATTAAAAAAAAACATGAAAAATATGTGAAGGTTGGTTGTTTTTGTGACTGATGGTTGCATATCTACAACTTAAGTTACACAAAGTGTTTTGTCACAATATGAACTAACATCTCATAGCCCGAAAGTATGCATGAACCAATTGCAGACTCTGCTTTTTCGATCAGTCATGAATTTATATCTCCTGGACAGGCTATAGATTCAACATTTAGAGTCTTCTGTTCTTAACAAGAACAAAAATAAGGCAGATCGGAAAACCACTGGTATTGTTGAATCACAAGCTTTTTTTTGAGATCTAGATTCAACTAGTTTCAGTGAGACTAGTTATCTTCGTAACGGATCTCTTTTGACGTTTGTTTGAAGAAAGTTAACAATGTTTCATGGTGTATTTCATCAATTAGTTTGGACTTCTATTGTCTAATCTAATATAAATTGATTTGAAAACCCTGAAAAAAAAACAATAAGAAAATTAATAAGATTAACCGAAAATAACAATTTTATTAAACAAAGAATTAACATACGAGCTACAACCAAACAAAAAAAAAATGGAAATATTAATAAAAACTGAAAAATAAAGATTGAAAATCATTATTAACAAAAATGAAAACACCCGAAGACGATTGTTAATAATAATTTTCAATCTTTATTTTTCAGTTTTCATTATTATTTCGATTTTTATTTGTTTGGTTGTAGCTTATAGGTTAATTCTTTGTAATTTCGGTTTTTGTTCATTAAACGGTTAATCTTATTAATTTTCTAATTGTTTTTTCAGGGTTTCAAATCAATTTATATTAGATTAGACAATGGAAGTCTGAACTGATGGATCTCTTTTGACTTTTGAAAACCTTATGAGGAGAACTTTCGTAAGAGGAGATTACCGTGTGTACTTTTACTCGGGCTTATCTTTTAAAGACAGTCATCTAATAATGAATCAATGGTTTATCCCAGCATCACTGATGTTATTTATATATCTATATTGGGTCGAAACACTTCGTAACTTTAGTTAGTTACCATTAAGGTTTTGACAAGTTAATTTTAATAGCACTTGAGTTCAGAAAAACTTTGTGTTCAACGTTTCTGTTACTCAAGGTCTTCAATTATAAGCATTTTTCAATGTTTTCCTCATACAAAAGATTCGTTCCTTCAAAGTGGTGTCATAGTCATAAGATAAGATAAAATTCACGGTCGAAATTGAACAAACAAAATAATGAACTTTCTTGATCGCACTATTACAAAAATGAATAATACCTTTTTGTTTAGTTCATCATATATAGAAAAAATAATTTTACGGACGGTACACTCCGAATTGATTCTTTCAGTCCATTGTCACATAAATTATCTACATTCAGATCAATGATACATAGAGCATTTATGATTCCGTCATCAGAGAAGGCTTTGCAAGAAGAAATGGAGATCATAAAGAAGATAGCATCTAATAACCATACTCTTCAAAACTCAATTGAGAATATCATCTCCAACAAATCCAAAAATTAATCAGGAACAAACTATATCTATGAAAAACCTGAGGAATTTAAGAAATATGCTAGCAATAAATTGATGGATGTAGCCGTGTAGGAAATCATGATGAAGAAAAGAGAAATGAAACTTTCAATATTTCTTACCACCAGAAAATGGTGAAAAACATAGAAAGTTTCAATTCTCTTTTCTTAAATATGTTAGCATAAGTTATTCGGCAAAGCCCTATGAAAACACGAAAAATATTTTCAGTATATAGTTTAACATAATTACATTATTCACTAGTATGAATAATTTGGATAACATGTTGATCAATGCAAAATCGAAAAAGGATAAGTGGAAAAAGACGAGCATATATAAACTAGAATGTGGTGACTATTCAGCATCTTATACAGGTCAGTATGTGTTATCAAATGAAAAATCAGCTATATATGGACAACAAAAAGAAACAAATCACATAGAAAACATGCAATAAACCCCAATAAATCCTCAGTAACCAACTAGAATTATGAAACTCTCCCCTTTTGAAGTAGTGCTAATGGATCAATAGTCAGTAATTTTGATATGTTATAGGAGTTGATTCATTATTGTTTCAGTATCTCAGCTAAGGTATTGATAATTCGAGTAACATTTTTATTATTTCAGGTACCTATGGCAGGTACCTGGAGGACATTGACTACATATTTAAGAAATTGATTGTCAAAATTTGTCAGTTTACCTGAGAATGGTTCAGTGAACCGAAATTGGCGGTAACAAATAAAAATCTTAACAAAAGTTAGACAAAAGTTATTTTCTTTTTCCTATATTTACTACTGTGCCATATTTTGAAATGCCAGATTGTTTTTTGCGGTAATATAATCCATTCCAAAATTAACAACTCCTCTAAAATCAACTTTTTCAAAATTAAAATGTTCATGATAGATAATAATGAACCTTTGTTTGGAAAAAAATGTCTACTTCATTATTTTTAATTGTTTTATAAAATACCAGAAGGTGCATAGGAATGCTGAATAACGGACCACCATACCGTAAACGTGATATGACTCTGATATGAATAAGTTTCTTCATTAGTCAGAGAACTCGAACGATTCAAGAAATGTTTTCTAATAATTCATTTGATGCCGGCATTCTTGAGTTCACGTAATGCAGAAATAATATTTACCTTCCGTTATGCAATGTTTATAATTTTCCTACGATGTATCTCACGTTTATCTACACAACTTTCAATTCATAACATTCTAGTCATAGTGAAGAGAAAATTGACATACAAATTGATAACTCTGATTGGATTCAGTTTGTAGTTTATATGAATTTTTTACTTTCAGTTGAACTATATGTAACAAGCTTCTACGTTTTGATCTTTTATGTTCGTAATATTCATTCATTTCGCTTAATTTTTATTCACATAGCGTGAGAGTTATTGAAACAACTGTTTCCTTTTATTATCGTTCGAGAAAATAAAGTTTACTTCTGAATTTAGAAAAAAATATAGTCAAACAAACACAATTTTTCAACTACCCCACTTGTTATCAGCTAGTATAGAAATAATTTTTGGAGTTATCAAATAAACTTTTCTTATTCTCCTGAAGAGTCCTGAATAGTCTTTTGTTACATCATGTGTAAATTTTAAAGTTCAAATATTGCAAAAATAATTGAAAAATGATTGCTAAGCAATTGCCAAGACAATCGAAAATTTGTCTTAGGCAAAAGTGCCTGTAGCACGCTTTTCTGCTTGAATAGTGATTGAGTGCTTTTAAGGAATTATCGATATTCATACTTCTTATGCTCCATTTTACTAAAATATCGAAAAATTTAATGTATAATGTGCTTGTGCTTGTTGAAGAAAAAAAGTAAGTACCTACTCCTTAAAGTTGTTATTCAGTTTCTGGGTGATATTTTTTACCAACTCTTTAGTCTTCCTTGGTTTATATATATTAGTAGTTAATCTAAAATCGTATTTCTTTTATTTTGTTATAGTTTGTGTTTTAAGTATATTAATTGCTTTCACGAAATCGTTACATGTCTAATAAATTGAAAATTGTGAAATCGAAACAATTTTGGACTGTTTTCTCAGTCACTTGGCAAAGTCATACGTACTGGAACATTTGGTTTCACTGATTTATCAGACTTGCAAATTTTTGACAGACTGAGGTACTTTGGAGACCTGTTGATGTCTCTCCAAAACCAGTTTGATCAAATCCACTTTTCACTTATGAAACTATCTCAGAAAATGGGCTAATCTATTTACAGTGATCGAATTGAGCATGATCAGAAGTTGACGAAAGCACTGATGTTACAAACATGGCGCAGCTACTTGTTTTCGTGCGATTTGATTATAATGAAGAGGTGATAGAAGAGGTTTTTTTTTCTGCAAACCACTTGAATCAAATACTACAGCGGAACTCATTTTTAAGGTAATTAATGAATATGTGCTCAAAGTAGGCATTCCATGGTCCAAGTGTATTGGCTCGTGTACAGATGGTGCATAAGCTATGTCAGGAAAATTGACAGGGCCAACAGCAAAAATGAAGGGAGTTGCTCTTGAATGTGAAAGTAGGCATTGTGTCATCCATCGAGAAACATTAACTGCTAAAGGTATGCCGGAAAATCTTAACTCCGTTCTATCAGATGCTGTGAAAGTTATTAACTTCATAAAGGCTAGGGCTCTAAACACAAGATTATTCTACTTGATGTATGAAGAAATGAGTGGCAAGTTCAAAACTTCACTTCTGCATACAGAAGTGAGGTGGTTATCTCGCGGGAAAATTTTGAACCGTCTCTTTGAACTGAGAACAGAAGTTTTCATGTTTTTAAGTGAAAATAGTCATGACACGGAAAAAATGTTTGCTGATGAAGAATGTTTGTCAAGATTGGCTTGCCAAGCTGACATTTTTGACAAACTCAACACACTGAACTTGGAAATTCAGGCACCAAACACAACAGCTTTCACAGCCAATGACAAAATAAACTCATTCAATAGAAAGTTGGTTCTGTTTTGTTCACAAATACAGGAGGAGAATTTATCTGCATTCCCCACTCTATCATCATTTTTGGAAGAAAATGAAATATATCCACGTGGTTTACGATATCATTGTTCATTTGGAAGGCCTTCAAAAAAGCTATAAAAGTATTTCTCTGAAGATTATTCAAAAGTGGACTGGATCTGAAATCCTTTTTCGGGAACCTCACCAAAAGAATTGGAACTGAAAGAAAGTTTTATCGACCTTACAGAAGGTTCATGAAAGATTATTTCAAAGAGAAATCTTCAACTAATGTCTGGATCGAATGTAAAACCGATTCCCCTTTGCTCTTTCGGCAAGCTCTGCTATTTTTGATGCCATTTATGGATTTTCTGAACTTTTTCCCATGAAAAATAAATATAGAAGCAGAATAAATTTTCAAGAGAACTTGAGAGTGAAGACAAGTTCCATCACTCCTAATGTTGATATTTCAATCACAGGCAAACAACAACAAGTTTCTCACTAAAGACCATAAAAGTATATTTTGTATTTTGTTGAGGATTTAATAATTTTTTATTTATATGTTTTTAGACCTATGGGTAATAAATGAAAATTAATACCATTTTAATCTTTTTTTCCCTCCTTTATTATATGTATGATATAAAAAAACTAATATCCAATCGTTAAATATTAAGTTTTCTCAGCAATTTAATTGAAGAAGCCTCTGAACACTTTCAGAAGAGTAAATATTATACTTTTAATAAAATATTTAGGTCTGGTGGTACGCCAATATTTCTTAAAAAGTCAATTGGTACGCAGGTGCCAAAGGTGGATTCGGAAACTTGTGGTTGCATTCCAAAGAATGGTTTGAAGGCGTCGAATCATTTTTATCTAGTCTGAAGGACCTTTCTTGTTCAGCTACCGTTTTAAGAAATTTCGATCACATTGTCGCACATAAACACTATTACACTCCGTACACTCAAACTTATAAACTTCAGACTTCTCCATCTTTTCCACTTTATCTTTGACATTAGAAAGAAAATTAGAAAACCTGGCATGTGGTCTGAATTCCTTTTCCACATTGTAAATTTGAGGCTTTGTTTTCTGATTTACTTCTGGATTGTCTTGTTGAAACCATTATTATGAGCTATCTGTGTAATTATTTCAATTTCCCTCTGTAGATTGTTAACAGATAAAGATAGTGAGAATATTCTGTGCAACATTGAATTGTAGCCTACTAATTTATGACTATCGGGATGGAAAAAATCACTTGTAATGTCTGTATAGCTCGGTTGTCTATATACATTGAACTCGAATTTATTCTGATGTATAAAGGTCTGAGAAATTAATCTGTTTCTCCGTTGCGAGAGTCAACTATATGTTGCTATTGAGATTATTCATAAATGTCATAAATTGGTTCAGCTGACGTGCATTACCACTGAAACAGGCGAGAATATCGTCTACATGAATGTTTTTTACCTAGGTCGGAATTTACTATACCTAGTGATTTCCAAGCTGTTCATAATTATATAAATGAATTTTAGGTACTTCATCAAGTTAAGGTTTTCTATTATTACCTACAGTAGATATACTATAAGGGCTAACATTATGATTCATTTTCAGTTTATTGTTATTATTTGGAAATGTTCTATAGAAACCTGTGAATATTGTATAAGTTTGAAAATATCCGTATAGAATGAAACTGCAGTGAAGTTAGTTACAAATAAAATTGAAAAAAATATAGAAAGTTTCATTTCTCTTTTCTCCATTATGATTTCCTGCCACGTAGTAATGGCTACATCTATCAATTTATTGCAGTAACAACATCAGTTACAAATAAAAGTAATAAAAAAACATCAATTTAGAGTTTTGTTCTGCATTTTGTTGATCAATAAGATGATGTCTTCATAATGATGTCATCATCGCCACTTCTCATCCGGTGAATCATTATAATCTATGCTATTCTATTATTCGGAAGGAGAGTATTCGAGGACAGATCTGCAAAACTTGCATGAAATTGTGTCTGATTCCAATTCATTTCTTCAAACTTCAATTCCTTGATATTTTTTGCCCTTGTTTTATCGACGGTTTGTTCTAGCACCAGAATATAGTTATTTTGATTGGTATGAATTTTTTAGCTAGTTGTGACTCTCGACCACGAGTAGTCTTAGTGAGGTTATCAAATTGCATGGTAATTTTGTGGCTGCTTTATCAAAATTGGTTATTATAAGCTTGTTGACAATAAGACTCAAATTGTGTTTGAATTAAATTCCGAACGAATATACTTCATGTTCAATTTAAGATATAAGAAAAGTACAGTATCTGAGGATACTAGAGTGATGAATATATTCGAATGATTGTCCAAGCCTCCAGAGAAAGCATATAGGAAATATCCACACTTGATGTTCATAAGATAATGCCACCAATTTGTCACACTTCAACAAATAAAAAAATTAACATATGAATACATCAATTACAGTAATATTTCTTCTCTAAATCGTTCATATATATGCCAAATAATTATCTATCAATAATTTACCTTTCTCCTTCGTGGTTACAAACCCCAAAACAGATTCAGTAACAGACGGTAAACCCATATGGTAGACTACTTGTTACCCGCTGCTTTGCCTGCATAAAATTTGGTTTGTCATATTAAGTTTCATAACAGACCATTTTGAACAAATAGTTACAAATAGTATAGAAGTGTCAGTCATTCAATTGGTATCCATTCAATTGGTATTCTGCATCAGCAGAAAAAACTGAAAAGATTGAAATGAAATACATTGGTGATCCTACTAACCCTACTCCTACTAATATTATAAATGCGTAAAGTTTGT
>WOGN01002512.1:0-16590 GCA_015342105.1 Leptinotarsa texana
AAGTAGCTGTTTCAGGAGCACTTTCTATCAGTTTGTGTCTGAAAGTTACTTCTTTGTATGATCTACACATCCATATATAGATTTACTTCCTTTCTTTTTTTGAAAGATTCCCTCATCCTTCTTTTTTTTGTATCAAGATGGAGTAGTAGAAAGCCAAAAACTTTCTTTCCTTATAACCTCTTAAAATAATGCTGATGCAGTTGGAATAGTAGTTTCACGTTATTTGATCATAGCGGTAATTGTTTTCACTTATAAAAATTTTATACCAGTGTTTCACGTATCTGTCACAGTAGCAGCGAAACGTTCGATACTACAAACCCAATTCAAAATTATGAAATATCTGTCTCAAATCAGAATTTTAAGAATTATAGTATTTTTTTAAGACAGTGCGTTAGTCAAACAACCCCGAGTTACCATCACAAGAATACTATAACACATAACAACTGAGAAATATGCTCACGTACAAAATGTTTGGGAGTCATTAAAAATTACATTATAATATTAATTGTGATATTCAAGTGATATTTGATTTCTCCATAATACTAGGTATAATAACTCTAGGATAATGTGTTATCTGAATCAGTCAATAGAATACGTTTGTAATCAAATTGACTCAATCCAAGGTTATGAGGCCCTTTTGGCTTCGGAAAATTATCAATCACGATCACCATAAGGAATTCAAATATCATATGTTTCATTATACGATGGTTTTTTTTTTCATTATGAAGATCATCATCGGTTTACTTCTGCGTGAAACGTAGAGATATGACAGAGGTGAATCATTAAATTTCCATATGTTCTCTCATGAGCTCTACAACTCAACATATGCTTCTCATTATACGAAAACGACAATGACAACGCAACGATAACGAATAAACGCTCGTAAAATGGTCGTTGAACCGACACGTCTTTTCCTTAAATGACGTATTAAGTAAGATATTCAATTAAATGAGAAGAAGAGAAATGTTTTGACGCAGTAATTTAGATATTCAAGACAAAGTGTTCAATCGATAGTTATCTCAAATGAGAAGAATTCAGCCTCATAGTGCAGAATATGTCGTCATCGATGCTGAAAACATTTTTTGTGCTTCTGACTACAATGAAATATAATGTTTTATATGTGAATGTACTGAATGTGGGTGAAAACAAGGCAATACACGTGAAGGGTAGTGATTGTGGATATAATATGATTCAATCTAAACGTGAAAAAATCTTCAACACATGGCGTTATTGAAAATTTCCAAAATTAATTTTTTGCTGTCAGTCATGCATAGCTGTGTTTTTAAAGAAAAAATCAGTATGGATATTCTCTTGATTTTCCGCTCATTCCTTACGTCGAAACCGCAGATAACTATCACTAGATGATATGAAAAATGCCAATGTCAGTTTGAATATTGGAAAAACAAATTTGAGTAAGTGAATGTAAGAAAATACTTTTTTTTTTGGTTACAATAATCATTAAAAAATCAATCTTATGATATACTTCTGATAAAAAATATAGCGAAAAATTGAAACATTTCACACATAAAAAGAAATACAGGGTGTCCCATTGGAAAAAGTGGAATTATACTTATTTGAAAATGAATGAAACTTGACCGGTTTCACCGAGCACCCTGTATTTTTTCCGAAAGCTGAGATTTCCTAAATTATAGTGACGATTATTAACTATTCCCAAAAAATCCTCCTAAAAGACCGTGGGAGCACGTGACTAAATTATTATCTGTCAATATTTTCATCTCTCTTCTTGCTTTACTCTCTGTAGCCAAATTAATCAAAGACGCACGTCCCTGATGGCGGGTAACGGAAGTAAGCACTCGAAATAAGTGCGACAAGAATGAAGTACAGCATTTCTTATTGATTGCCAACATTCTTCTGTTCATCATTTGGCAACGCTGCGCTGGTTTCATTCGTTTCTCAGTGGCGGGGCCAAAGATCGTAGTGGCAGTGTGCTTTGAAAATTGAAAATACGAAAATGATGTGCAAATATCCAATCTCATTTTAGGTTTCTCTTGTTTGAAGTTGAGTTTGTGATTCCTAAGAATGTAGCTTTGTAAAAGGAGATTGAATTTCTATTTTTTATCAGAATAGGTTTGTGAAATTAGTACATTTGATGCATTTTATGCTTGGCCATACTTCTTGCATAGCTATTTATGTAAAGAGTTACGGAAAGTTTAATTTTGTGCAACGAGCGCGAGTAGTGCAAATTACATAAAATCAAATCCTATCGTGTTACATACATACAAGATTTTTTCTAATTTCATTAAAAGATTGTTTTCATTATTTTTCAATGATAAAGTATCGAATCTATAAATATTTTCACTAATCAAGGATGATATTCATCACATAGCTTGTCACTTTGGCGTCTTCTATACATTCATTTTGAGATCAGAGTTCTGAATGGAAATTCGTTCTTATGTTGTGTTACTTCCGAGTTGGAAAGTATGATAAAATCACTGAACCAAGACAAGAATTAGCGAATGATATAAAACTTTATAAAATGCACATTCGGTAATCATTTACAAAAATAAAACATACCGTGATTGTTTGCGAGAAGTGAGGCGTTTTGTTTGAATATGATTGACAATGTTTCATGAATTTCATCAGTTCGGACTTCCTTTGTCTGATATATAAAATGACGATCGTGGATACAAACAATCGAAACGTCGTCAATTAACTTGGCTTGGAATATCTTTACTTTTCAATTTTTATTATATTTATATTTATTTCAATTTATTTCATTTTCACTTGTATTTCGCTTCACTATATTTCATTTCAGGTTTTTGTTTAATATAATTGTTTTTTCATATATTCATTTTTATTCTTCTTCTTTCATTTTTTAATTCTCTTTTTTAGTTAGTCTAGGGATTTGAATCAATTTATATAATATCATACAATGGAAATCCTAACTAATGAAAGTCATCACCCGAAGACGATTGTGGATACTAACAATCAAAATATCGTGAATTAATTTGGCTTGGAATCTCTTAAATTCTTGATTTTTATTTTACTTATATTTCTGCCAATTTGTTTCATTTTCACTTGTATTTTATTTCACTATATTTCATTTCAGGTTTTTGCCTAATATAATTGTTTTCTCAGCTTTCCATTTTTATTCATCTTTAATTTTTTAATTCTTTTTTCAGTTATTTCAGGGAATTCAAATAATTTTATATAATATCAGACAATGGAAGTCCGAACTGATGAGGCGTTTTGTTTTCGTTAATTTCATAAATATATTTTTTATAATATTCTGTAGTTCTAAACAAGGTTCAATCATTTTTCCTTACTTTTCAACTTGGAAATCACTCGACGCAAGTACAAATTCTGATTCAAGACTAGATTTAGTAATTTTTTGAATTTTTTCACATTCCGAAATCACTCGAAACGAGTTGAATACATTTATAGGAGACGTCAAATCGACAAGTTATGTGATGAACATAATTGATTAGTGGAAATGAACTGTGAGTAATACTCAGAGTTTCATTGAAAACAATGAAATATTACGTAGAATGAGTGAAAAGTTAAATCACATATCTATGAAATGTGATTTATGCAAGGCATTTTGTCGAACTACTAGGGGCAATTGAAGTCACACATGAAGATCCAACTAATCAGTTTCGATGTGGAAAGCCTTTATACCAACGTTCCGGTAGAAGAAGCACTTCAAATCATACATCATACAAATCATCCGAAGACGGGGACCTGAAAGACAGAACGAATTCACCTATAGAAGTGATTATAGAATTGCTAGGATGCTGTTATTTCCAATTGAATGACGAATTCTTTACACAAGATGAGGGACTGCCAACGGAATCGCCACTTTCACCAGTCATAGCCAACATATATATCGAGTGATTTGAAACTCTGGCTATCGAAGAAGCCCACAAGAAACCTCGTCTCTGGTCGAGATGCGTTGATGAGACCGTCATAATATGGAACCATGAGAATATTGAACTAGACACCTTCCTGAAACCCAACAACAGCGTGAGACATCACACTCACAGTGGAGAAGGACGCCCACAACGAATTGCCATTCTTAGACGTATTGGTGAAGAGGACCGACACTAAGTGGGAAACATCTGTATACCGAATCCCCACTTATACGGAACAGTATCTGAACCACGAATCCAACCATCTTCAATCGACTGAAAGAGGAATCACCGAAACTCTATTAGACCGTGATTTCATACTTTGCAATACGAAGGCCTCGAGAAGGAGAAAGACATCCATCAAAAATGATCTTCAACGAAATGGCTACTCAAAAGCGATGGTGGAACAGAATTTAGCTAAAAGACAGCAGGAGCACCAAAAGGAAGAGAAGCCGCCACAACCAGTGCTTGCACTTGTCTTCATCAGAGGATTATCGGAAAAGATATGGAGAATTGGATCCAAGTACAACATCAGAACCTACTTTAGATTTGGAAACACTATCCGTAGCAGCCTCACGAAAACCATGCCACCAAACTCGAACTGCGATTCCAAGAGAATTGCATTTACCAGATACCCTGTGAGTTTGGGAAATCCTGTATCGGTGAAACTAAGAGGCCATTAAATGTTCGCATTGTCGAGCACAAGAAACACACATAACGAGGGGAAACTAGCAAATCAGGAGTGGCCGAACATGTTTGGAGCCATCAAAATAACATCGAATGGTCCCAAGCTAAGACACAAAGAGGAACATTGGTTAAGGAGAAAATTCAAAGAAGCCGCATACATGTTATCCAACAATATATTCAGCCAAGCTAGCGTAGGGATATACAACATATGTTAACCCAAAATCAAGCGAAAAATGGCCAACACCCGCCAAACAGTCATCTCCCACTAAACCAGTGAAGCGGAGAAAGGAAAGCAGAGATAAGTGAAAGTACTCAAATGACCTATAAATAGTCAGCTCACGGAGAAATCAGTCCAGTCATAACCCGAAAACTATTGTGGAAACTAACAATGAAAACGTAGTGAAGTAACTTGGCTTGGAATCTCTTTTTTATTTTTATATTTTTGTTCAATTTGTTCTCTTTCCATTTGTATTTCATTTCACTATTATTTCGTTTCAGTTTTTTTTTTGCTTAATATAATTGTATTTTCTGCTATTCATGTTTATTCTTGCTCTTAAATTTTTTTATTTTTTTTAGTTCTTTCAGGAATTTTAAATCATTTATATAGTATCAGACAATGGGAGGCCGAACTAATATAATTCACAATGAAACATTGTCAATCACCTTCAAACAAATATATATTTCATTATTATAAAATGCAATGAACTATAACACTAAGAAAATCAAATGAAACTGAGAGAAACTTTGAAGATGGAAAACTAATATTTTGGGAAACTTATTCATTATCATTTTCAATAGGAATAAAATGATGATGATCGACTTTCATTCATATGAAGTTGACAAATGGAAAATAAAAATGTGATACCAATTTTCTGAACAGATGAGTGGATTTCAACAAAGAATAAATTAATTATAATAACATATATTCCTGAAGATATAGAAATGACCCAATTGATTGGATGGTGTAGAAGTTGAAACTTGTTGTAGAGACCAATTAACCTAACATCAAACTGATATTATTTGCACTCGATGGGCGTTTCGCTAACAGCGATGTTGCCAAACCATTCTCTGCTCTAAGATGGGTTCAGTTTTTATTAGATTACACCACTTGACGGGTAAAAATTCATTGAATAAGAAAAACAAGTTTTGAAGATCAGTCAAACATTATTTCATATTTTAGTTTGTGAAGAAGTTGACTATATTCAATTGTTAAATGTCGCCATCTTGAAAATTTTGAAATTCGTCAAAAGAATAAAAAATCAAAAACATGTTTGGAAAAATAAATGGAAAACAATGAGTTAGCGACATTCTTCGTCACATTATCGATAACTTTCTCATATATATATTTTTTATATAACATCTCATTTCTTCACAAAATGTTTTCGCGATTTTCAATATGGCGCTGCCACTCCATAGAGCTCCTAATTTCTGTAGACATGCGGGTGGTGAATTGAAAAATATTGTCATCAAAATAGGTTTTTCGTGAATTACTTGGCAATACCGCAATGGAAATTCGAAAACAAAACATTTTTCAGAGAACTAAAAGAATAAGGAATCAAATGACGTATTCATATACTGGATGTTCTATTTTGTGATATTCAAGTGATATTTGATTTCTCCATAAACCAGGTATAATATCCCTGGAGTAATGTGTCATTTCAATCAGCCAATAGTATACGTTTGTCATCAAATTGACTCAATCCAAGATTATGAAGCATTCTGTGAAAAACCTTTTCACAGAATGCTTCCTAGCGGATAACAAAACGATAGTAGATGCGAAGTTAGAAGCTGTGAGCTTATGACAATGTCCAACAATTTTTCCATGAGACTTAACAATTATAGCAATGGACCTTTGTACTTTGAATACACATCAAATGAAATATGGTATTTTCGAATAATACTGTTATTGTACTCACCCGTGCTGCAGTTATTGCTTGATTTGTGAGGGCCATAGTTGCCAAAGTAACGAATAGAGCAAATGTATTATTGAATAGATTAAAAGCCATGAAAACAGCTTTGATATAGGCTCCCCTCCGTAACATTGTGACCTCAGCTCTTCTTACTGACCCAATGAAATTTTCGAAAGATTTCTCCCAGGCATACATTTTTATCAATTCAATTCCATGAATCACTTCATTCATTAGTCTCATTCTTTCGTCTGTTTTGATTGCAGTTTCCTCTCTGTATCTTTTCGATAAACGTCCAAGATATGCTGAAAAGTATCAATTCATTACATTTTCAATTTATTTCATTTGCAGAAGGATATGACTAGCAATAGTATCAAATTGAAACTCCTTTCTGTTGAGAAATGTTCACTTTCAACCTGCAGATACGATACACATGAAATTTCAAACAACTACCCAAACGTGCTATTGAAACCTTCCATTTCAATCCCACTGAGAAATACCTCGTAGAGCAACGATAATGATTAATCAATTTGTTTGAAGGTGATTGACAATGTTTCATTGTGAATTTTATTAGTTGGGACTTCCATTGTCTAATATGATTTGAAATCCTTGAATAGCTGGAAATAACAACTATATTAAACAAAAAAATACTGTAATGAAATCACTATAAAATAAATTACAAGCAAAAATTGGAAATTGAATCATAACAAAGGAATGAAAATCAAAAGATATCATGTCAAATTACTTCCCGATGTTTCGATTGTTAGTATCCAATGGTCTTCGGATGATGACTAGATTTATTCCTTCGATAAGAGAGTCATTCGAATACGTTAACCTATCCTCTCTCTCCGCTTTACCGGTTTAGTGAGAGCTGACCATTTGTTAGGAGTTGGCTGTTTGGTGGGAGTTGACCGTTTTCCGCTTGATTATATGTTTCCATAAGTTGCCTAGGTATTCCTACGCTAGCTTGGCTGAATGCGCCGAACAAAATATACGCAGCTTCTTTAAATTTCCTCCAAAACCACTGTTCCTCCCTGTGGATGATCTCAGCTTGAGACCACTTGATGTTATGTTGAAGAGTCGACACATGCTCTGCTATTCCCGATTTGCTGGTTTCTCCTTTTTTCTTCAGCACCAAGCTAAAGAACATTATAAGATAAAGCAATGATTTCATTCATAACAGTACAAGTCCATGTCACGAATGAGTTGAATATACTCATGTCACGATGATATTTGATTCAATATCAGCCATACAAAACTGTTGAATTTGACCATCATATATACTACAGTTTTATCTTTTGAATCGAACGCTACTTGTGGAACACAAAGGACACAAATCACTCGAATTTACTAGAGCCAGTAGTGCTCCTCAAGGAAGTAGACTACCTACTCTTTTATTGGATTTGTTTATAAATGATATCATTTCAAATGTCCCTAATTTCATATTACCCTTTGATGATGATTCGAAGATTATCAGACCTATTGAATCAACAGAGGACTGTCTTATTCTGTAGAAGGAAGTTAATTTAATACACGAATGGTTAATATTCAAAAATGTAAATTTATGAAATACACAACAATATACAGTTTGATTGCAATAAGTGACGTAATATCAGAAGAATTCACAGAAACTAAACATCATATTCGATAAGAAACTCTGCTTCAGGTCACAAATTGATTTTCACATACCGCGACGAAGTAGCAGAAACGAAATCTTCTATTTGCCTATACCAAAAAACAATATGTTAATAAAATCCTTAGCTTATAATATCTGTAAAATTCATTATAGCTTCTATTCATAATGTGATATTTTTGTTCCATTTGGACGCTTCAAGTATGTTATGTGGTTTTCACTAAATTTGAGTCTTAAAAATGAACTTTATTGAATACAAATTTGTTCACAATAAAGATGATCTCAAGATCCTACCGACTGCGCCAATTTGTTATGTGGTTTTCACTGAATTTAAATTTTTAAAAATGGACTTCATTGAATACAAATTTTTTCACAGTTGATACATTTGATTATTACGACTCAAGATTTCAACGAACGTGGATAATTGTTAAGTTATTCAAGAATTCGGCATCCTCTTGGTCTCCCATATTTATAGGATCGGGAATCTTTGCAACGAGAGATGATCGTTCATTATCGCTGTGATTGAGCCCGTTAAGATGTCGACTTCGGTTTTTACCGCTTCGACGATTACACCATCTGGCCCCGGTTACTTGCCCACCTTCAGACGGGACGCTGCCTGTCTTGTCTCTTCCTCAGTGAACCTATCCCCCGCCTCCAATGGCGTGCAGTCGCATCTATTGTCGAAGGGAACATCTCTTCGACAATTCTCCATTTTTCTTCTTCATTGCGCTCATATGGAGTTGGGAATAACTTCAACTCTCGGACAACTCGCTTATAGCCCTGTCCGAAGGGATCGTTATCCAATCGGTCGCATATCTCCTTCCACTTTCCTCATTTAGCTAGTTTGATGCCTCTTGTGTACCTGGATTTAGCTTCCTTGTATTCTTCAGCAAGTTGTACTGTTTCCTCGCCCGCTGCTCTTCTTCTGGTGAGAAACCTGCGTTTGGCGTTACATTCCGCTCTGAGGGCTTCCACTTTGGCTCCCCACTAGTAAGGCTGATCTTTATTCCTTTGCATCCCGTCTCTGACCAAAGCGAAGCTTTGAGCGTTACGGATCTTTTCGACCAGGTTAGCCGCGGTGACGTTTTCACGCATCATATCAAGAGCAGCCAGAAACGTTTCCTTGTCAAGGATAGGTTTACTTCTGAATCCAGGTACTTTCCGTCGCGACTTTCCGTCGATATGGAAAATGATCTGTCTGTGCAGACTCATCGACTCTTCCTCCAGGACTTCCCAGTTTCTTATCATATCCGCTGCCTCAGAGGATGAAAGAGTCAAGTCTAGGTAAGACTTTCTGTCGTCTCGCACTAAGGTGGGACTCAATCTATCATTGTGTACCACAAGATTTAGCGCATTGATCCATTTCTCGACGTAGTTACCACTGGCATCTGCGGCTAGCGAACCCCAAGATGGGGACTTGGCGTTGAAGTCACCCACGTTTATGGTTTTTTTGCCTTCCGATCTGACATCCCTCATCAAAGCATCCGTATAAGCTTCGAAACGCTGCAAAGAAATGTTAGGCAACACATAGCAGTTGTATAGCATCCAATCGCTGAAGACCAACTTGACGAAGTCATCGCGTCCCCGATAATTCCAGACTCCAATATCCCTGCTTCTACATAATACCGCTACATCGCAGTTGTTGTCCGTTATCAGTTTCTGTTGCATAGTCAACGTCTTCTTGGGTTCCTGGAACAGGATGATATCAGCGTCAAACCTGTCGGCAGTCGCGATGGCAACGTCATGGGCCGCTCTTGCTCGCCCCACGTTGATCTGCAGGATTCACATTACACAGCAGGTGTTGTTTCGCCGCCCTGTCTTCTCGCTCTGATATCCCTGTCTCTTTTTTCTACGAGTTTGCGATATTGCGGATAACGCATCTTGTCCGCCCTGTGTCCCTCCTGTCCGCAGCTTGTGCACTTCCTTCCGTTGTTACACTCTTTAGCGGTGTGACCTTCCCCAGCGTAGTTCAAGCAATGCTTTGAGCGGTCCTCTCCCTTACATTCTCCCCTTCTGTGGCCAAAGTCCAAACAGCGGAAGCATCTGAGAATGTTAATTTTCTCCATTATTCTGCAAGGGAACCAACCCACTCTGACCGTTCCTACATTTATGTCTTTCTCAGTTATTCTACCTACCGCTCTCGTTACTGCTTTTTCAACATCTGCTTTGCCCATGTCTGCTTCAATGTCTGAGATATGTAGAGTCTTTTCCCTATCTGTCATCTCCACTTTAGTCAAGGGATTGACCTGCTCTATTATGCCTTTCAAGGCTATGGCCTCATCTTTCCCTCCCTTACAATAGTATGTCTCCCCTCACCTGAATGGTAGCATCTAGACTATATGTTTTCATATTAGGTAATCAATGCAATTTAGCGTTACAGTGTTGAATTAGAAAACATCAATTTCGATGGACAGAAAATACTTTCTTGGCGTTTTATTTCATTCTGGTAAATCTGTAGTTGAAATACAACAGGGTACCTACATAACATGTTGGCAGATATTACTTCTTTAACTGCAAAAACTGTTGACGCCTTTAAAATATTTGACAAAATTTTCATTTGAACAGGTAATACAATACCATTGTTAAACTTGTTTATAATATTAATTCATTTTTTATTATTATTGTATTCATCACTGTTGCCATCTCCAGAATTCTGAGGATTCTGCTCAAAAATGTTCTATCGCACAAATTGACGCCGATATGAAAACAAAGATGTTCAGCTGGCATCAGTGTTTTGTTTCAGTTGGTTTCCGAGTTTTGCTGTGGTCTTCTTTGATTACAATCTCCAAAAGTTTTAACTGCAACTGCGGTAGTCACCTTTTGAGTAACAAGGCTTTGTTTTGGCGTCTTTCAATGCTGTGTGCCGGATCTTTGGTAGATATATTCTCTATTTGTTTCTGTTGAAGTTCTCTTGGTGTTTATTTATTTCTATGATTTCTAAATACATTATTGTTGAATAATGATTCGACATTGCTAGCTCTCGAAAAAGATCAACTGCTCCCCGTCGGACAATGGATGCTCAGCGACTGGAGACTTCTAGGTTCGTCCCAATCGGCAACCCCGCCTGTGCTCAACTAAACGGGTACCAATGCTCCTTTTCGTCTGACCGGTCAGACGAAAATTTTCAATGTACGAAATATAAGAAAAGTGAAAAAAACGTAAGTGAAGATATTCAACACGGAGAAATTTCAACGCAACGTTGATCGGAATATCGAACACAAGCAAATACATTTGAAATCTAATAATGATGCCAGTCATTTTATTCACTGAATTTAAATATATATTATACTGAAAAATATATTTTCATAAATCTGAACTCGTGTTTAGTGATGCACATGGGTACATAGTACCCATGAGTGCCAAAACACCAACAACGTCGACAGAATAAGGAATGAGATTGAAAAGTAGCAAAATCCAGAAAAAATAAAGAAGTTTTCAATTGATGTTATTTCATATGCGCATTGTATCTTTTTTCAATGGTGTTTGGTGGCTTCACTAAAAAACAATTTGCCAAAAAGAATATAGATGGAACGATTCAATAAAGTTGAAATACATTAATATATATTGAAATCTGAGTTCCAATCTAGTTGTTAGAATCAAGTTTTATTTTTGAAATATATATTTTTGTACGATCTACTTGCATATAATTCAGTTGTTTCCAATGATACTTTAAATTTTGGTGGGTTGCCTGTCCTTGTTCATTTTTCATTGCCTGAACTACTGTGCATGCTGTTTTTGGCGAGTGCATTGGCTTGGGATGTGGGGTTGAGCAAACCAGCCATTGGATGCCTGCTTCCATGAAGCCCCGCTGGATACGAAAATGACAGAATCACTTGTGGTTCTCTCGTCGTAGCATCGCCTTGTCACGGTAATGCGTAATTGATCTTCTCTCCCTAGCCACTCGTTGGACTTTTACGAACAGAGTAAATTCAAAAATTCTTTCTGACGCCTCTTTCCAACTCACCTCCTTATAAATTCAGATCAGAAGTGAAAGCTCATCAACTCTTTAACTTCTGATCCAATAACTGAACCTGATAAAAAGTTTGGTGGTGTAATCAGAAAACGACTGGGTCTGCGACCAAAATCTGTCTCAGGTGGAGGAACAAACCCCCAGGAGCAGGTTAGCAAACGTTTGCACTCAAGTGATGATTCATCAAAACCAGAGGCAAAAAAGCCTTGCACGGCTGGATCTAAGGCATCGTCAGGTATAGCATATACTTTGAGCATATACTTTGTGCCGGCCCCGCTGGGAACCGAATCAGATTTTTAGAGTTCGGCAGAACCTTAATCTTACCATTTGACCTGAAAGACCACTCATAATACAACTAATCGGCTTCGTTAAGAAGGTGGGTTTATTTGGTCGAGTGTGAATAGGTGTTAGCAACAATAAATCCTTGCGGGTTGCAGTGAAGGGTCGAATAGGCCCACTCACTTTGGACTTTAACTAATCTAACCGACTTTCAATTTTTATCATCATTCTTCGAAGGTTCAGATTGTGGTATATCGATGGGAAACTAAGAAACTAAAAACATTCTAAAATAAAATCCTCTCGTTTTTATGGAATCATTTCTGTTTTAATAATCTGATATTTCAACTGAATTACTTGAGAAATATATCTCTTTTTGTATAAAGTGAGTTTCATAGATGATAGGCTACGTGGTACTTAAATCATAAATTTCTTAGTAATGTTTATTCAATTTTCACAATAAAGATTTCACTTGGGACGCATTAGTGTTTCATCAGTAGAACTAACCTTTCTCAGAAAAATAACAATTGAGGGTCATTCAGTGATTTAATTAGCTTTTCTCTATACAACTATGATAATTGCAGAAAATATTCATTAAATATAATAATTAATATAAAATTATAATATTTTTTCTGTAATCTGATACATTTGAAACACGAACTCACATCACTCTGTAATATAAATATTTCATCTATATTCGACTGACTGTGCCTGCTCGACTCACCTTGTATTGGTACTATTGCTGTGATGGCTAATACTCCCGCGATACCAGCATATCCAACTTCCTTAAATATGAGACTGATTATTATTATTGCTGAAACTGGACAGACCCATAAATCATGAAGAATGAGAGAAGCTGAATCAAATCGGGAAACATCATTGGACAAAAGGTTGACGATTTTGCCAACTGGATTATGACCCATGGAAGATTTGTTCAGTTTTAGGGCCTGAAAAAAATAGTATTGGATGTGAACCTACTCAAATAACCGGAAATATTGTGATGAACAAACCAAACTTATGTGCCCTAGATTGTCACAAATATCATTCACCTCCGAACATTCAGTTACATCAAATGCCTTTGAAGATCGACCAGTATCACTGGCTAAAGAATTCCAGGATACTGGAATACGACATAAACTCTCAGTACCCAATTATATTGTATACTCTAGCCAGTCACGAAACAAACTGACAAACATTAGTGGTTCCTTCATTAGATTCTGTCATATTGATGTGAAAAGATTCCCCAGTCGATTTGTTTTTGACATACATACAAATACTGAATATAGAAAAATCGTGAGGCAAACGGTAGTAACCATAAAATAGCTATTTTATTAAGAATAAGCTTTCAAAACTTCATCTATTACCCAAGTACCGAAGAGAATTTGTTCTCCTTCACGAATGTGGGTGTATTCATCATCCATATGTTTACCTACAACACGATCGGCAAAGAGAAAACATCAATTTACCATTCATTTTCACTGGTAATATGGATTGATATTGGGGAGGAAGAACTTAAAAAAATATATCAATACAGTTTATTGTATGATTTTCACTATAAAGGGTTTTACAAAAACCGCGACACATGTTTCGCTATATAATAGCTTCCTCAAGTTTATGCCGTGTCGCGGTTTTTGTAAAATCCTTTACAGTGAAAATACAATAAACTGTATTGATTAGTTTTTCAATATGGATTTTCATCAAGTATAGGCCAGTTCTATTCAATTATGGAAGAACTTTAAATTATAATATCAACAATTTGATTTAAATTCAAATCATTACACCAAAAGTTCTGGATGACCTACAGGAGAATTTCTGTATATAATAATGAATGGATATAGGCTGCATACATGTTTCATTGTTTCACCTCCTTCACATTTGTAATACGAATTCGTAGCGTCAGTTCGACCATTATAGAAAGCATCACGTGAGTTCAAAGGTAAGCTTCTCTAAATAAATATCACTCAACTCAAAGATGACTGTCTGGACTGACATAGTGTTTATCGACGCACAGCCTAAACCACTGGACGTATCGGGCTGTAATTTGACATGCAGGTAGATGTTATGACGTAGGCATCCGCTAAAAAAGGATTTTGATCAATTCTACCCCCAAGTTGATGAAATAGGGGATGCATGTTTGTATGAAACTTTGTCAATTTCAAACCGATCAGGCTGAGACTTAGCATGCATGAAGCTATTATGACGTAGGCATCCCCTAAGGAAGGAGTTTGATAAATTCCACCCCTAAGGAGATAAAATAAGGGATGATGGAGGATGTAAATGTATTGATTTTAACGTATTATTATCTAATGGAACGAATAAATTAAGACGAACAAAATAATTTTTAGTTCTAAATGTTGACAATAGATGGCGTTAGTAGTATTTTAAAACGCGCTATCGTTCTGTTTTCACTGAGTTACATATAGCCGATGATGAATGGCCGTCGTATCTAATAGTACATACTATACCTAAATATTTCTAGGGGATTATATTTCACGAATTTTGCTGTTCTTTTCTTGGCATATTTTGGATTGCATTTGATTTGTTTCGGTTTAGTAGTTTTGGTTATAGACTCAGCTTTGTATTTGGTATTTGGTTTTATATTTGGCTTTTTTGAAATGGATAAAGAAAATCTGAACGTTAATGGAGAAGTTGAAGAATGTACTGTCGTCCCTATTGTTGGTGACGGTGCATGTTTGTTTCGTGTATGTACGGAACACAAGATAGAGCGATGGAGATGCGTTCAGAAATTGTCAGATATGTGGTTGATGACTGTTTTCAATTATGACCCACGACAGGAATCCTGTTAACTACGTAACACCTGACGATTATTTTGCTGATATGATGAAAAATGCTACTTATGGCATACAGCCAATCTATCGCCACCTACCAGGCTGCAAACCCTGGAAAACATAGGTAATTTGTTGCACTATATTAGGCCGAGAATGCCGATTTGCGTAGAGTTATTCAGTCACGGTATAGAGAAAATACAATCCAGCATGTATAGAGAAGCAAGTTGCTTTCGGGTTTGGCGTGTGACCCAGATATTGCTTATGGAACTGACAGTTCCAGAACTGGCAGTGTGGTGTTAGGTTTTATGACATACAAGTTTTAGTGGTGTTACGGCTTGAAGTGGAAAGATGAGACATCTGGCATGTGTTGTAGCGCCGGTAAAGTACAACTTGAGCCGTTTAAACAACTACCTGAACCACTTTACAGTCTGGTTGATGATTTACACCCAAATAATATACACTTCATGGATAATATCCAAAAATATAATGCCTGTTTTCAAATGATTTCATTTGGTGGAAAACAAATGAACGAAGGCGGTTTTTCACCAACTTTCAAAGTTCAAGGACGAGTCTATCATTCAATTGGAAGTATATTACCGGAACCTGGGCAGGATGCACAGTTTCTGCAAATTTATTGCGTCGGCGAAGATGACGAAAAAGCTAAGATTCAATGTTCTGAATTTCTCGATTTGGGATCAAATTAATTCAAACAATTGCAGTGTATGTTACATGAGGAGAACCCATACATAAAAGATATAAAAACGGCCAGTGAGAGAACACAGAGGCAGATTTAACGCACCAACGGCAAATGAAGTGGCTATTGTATTGATAGATCAGCATTTTGACCGTGTTAGGAATCACACGTCAAAAGGTAAGACCTCGTTAGTCCTTAGCTCGCACAAGTTTCTCAACTTCTGAGAGTTCTCGTTCGTAAGGGGGCGGCAGCTGATTAACGGAAAAACAAATTTTAAACAGATTTTTTTAAACAGATACGCAAAATAGAAACTGAAATACTAAACTACATGAAAAACAATCAAGTCAAATTGCATTTGGATTCAGCTTTTGAAGAGGCAGCACTTTGTCAAACACCGCATGTGATTCGAGAGCTTTTTGTTATCATCATTTTATTGTTCTGCCAAGTTTCTGACCCCTTATGTCTTGGGAAAAATACAAAGAATACGTATCTGAAAACTTTGAAAAACAACTGGTAAGGCAAGGTGACGTGGATGTAGAGCACTCATCGGACATGATATTTAACAAATCCCTGTCGGTATTACAGGATGCCATATTATCATTAGGAGGCCGTCCTCTTGAAGAGTATGGATTACCTCAGCTAATAACATTGATACATTTTGAAAATAGAGAGTACGTGAAGGAGACCAGTTATGATACAGTGGCCTTAGAAGACGCAGTGAGAAAAAATGAAGCATCCTTGAATGACGAGCAACAGGAAGTTTAC
>WOGN01002513.1:0-16587 GCA_015342105.1 Leptinotarsa texana
CTTAGTTTTATATTTTATCTTTCGTGACTGTCTCTTTTGTAATTCCACAAACAAGTATGTTTGATACTTCTGTGGATATTATTATGTTTATTCATTTTTATACACAACTCTTATATTATTGTATGGATTTTATTTTATCACGAATAAACGTCATTATTATATCATTAACAGATTTTACAATTCTATTTATTTTAGAATCGAAATTATCAAAGTGAGTATTTGTTCTGTTTATTAAATGAACAGTATTTTCACTATTGATGTTTGTTGCTTCAGTAATGTACTTAGGTGTTTCTGATTTTTCTTCAATGTATTGATTTGGGAATTGTGTCTTCATCAAGTATGCTAAATTATGTTTTTGAAACAGATCCTACTCCGTCAATCAAACCTCTTTTAGCTTTTTTATATGATTCTCGAACTCCTACTGTTTCAAAAATTATATTTTCTTGAACACGTATATTATAAAGGGAGTAGGAAATTATTTTTTCTATGGAATCGCATTCTGATACAGAAAGATTTGGTTTCTCGCTAATGAAACAAATTTGTTTAATTTGATGTGCATTAAAATGAATTAGCTCGTACTCATCATAATAGTCATATTAGTCTAAATAAATGATCATTTTCCAATCGTCATCATTTAGATTTAGGGTACCGATTTTTTCATAGTATAAACCCGGACCTAAAGACAGCGGTGATATTTTGTATATTTTTTGTCATTCGTGCTCAATATAGAGTTTGAGAATGATAGGAAAAATATTGTCTTCATCAGAACCATTTTGAGGAAAACCTGCAACACAAAAACTGACTGTTCAAAATTTTATTATATGTATATATTTTTTATTATTATTCCACACATTTTTTTAAACGATTTACGTGTACTTTCTTTTTTTTTCTATTAACCATTATTGTGACATTCACCTGGGAATTCATTCTATTATTTCGTAAGGGCCTTTATATAAGGGCAAGAGTTTTTTTGATTTTCCTACTACATTTGCTTCGTTTTTGAATAAGACCTTATCTCCAATTTTAAAGTTTTCTACATGAACGTTTTTATCATAATATTGCTTGGATTTCAATTTGCTTTCGACTAGATTTCTCACAGCAGCTCGATGTGAAATTTGCATTCGGAGTTTCAATTCGTTATAGTAATCGTCAAAATCATAATAATGTTTCTGCCGAACAAAATCTCAAATGGCGTAAAGCCGGTAGATATATGCGGCGTTGTGTTGTACACGAATTGTGCTTATGGTATTTGGGTATCCCACGTGTTCATATCGTAATTTGAAAAATTCCGCGAATATTCGGCTATAGTATGGTGGGTGCGCTCTAGGCTTCCATTTGATTGTGGATGAAATGCAGTAGTAGAGATTTGTTTAATTTTCAAAATTTTGTACGCCTCATTGAATATATTGCTTAGAAAATTTGCACCCTGATCTGTAATCAAATAATTGGGTAATACCGCATTGACAGATTATCTTTTCAACAAAATGTCTTGCGATTGTAGGGGCTTCCTGATTTTCCATAGGAATAGCTATTAAGTATTTCGTTAGATCGTCAATGAAGGTAAGGAGGTATTTATTGAAATGATCGGTTTGATTCAATGGACCAACTATGTCAAGAAATATTCGTTTCATAGGATAAGTGAATGTAGTGGTAATGGTCATAGAGAGACGAGTTTTTTTTGACAACTTTCACATAATTGAATATACCTTTTGATATCCCGGTTCATTCCTTTCCATCTATAGTACTGTCGAATTCGTTTAAAATTTCTTTTTGTCCCTTGATGTCCACCACTGGGTGTAACATGAAATTCTTGTAGAATATTTTTTATGTCTACATTCCTTAAATCCTGGATACTATTATTATGGAATTTTTTAATTTTAGTGTATGAATCTCTGAAAATATATCTCAACATTACTCTAATGGTTTTTAGTTTTGGTTTGTCAATTCTACAAGTGGTACTGGATATTGCGAGTTTCTCTATATGGTCTTCATTACAAAATGACTTCAAATTTAACAAAACATCAAAAATATCTTCGTATTCGGTTTTATGAAAATATTCTCGTTTTATGATGAGATACGAAAAAAAATGTATCATTGAAGTTCAGATAAGCACTCTCGTGTAATTTTTTTTCTTGTGCTTTTAGTTCGTAAAGGTTATTGTAATAGTCGATAGGGACTGAAAAAGTTTCATCTGTAAAATTAATTATACTATAGTCCTTGGGCACTGTGCCGATATTTTCATTTGAATCAATAACATTGTTGTTGTTTACTACCTTGCTTTCAATGACGCCTGAAAATTTTTGGTATGGCGATTTTATTTGCGAAACATTGTTATCACGGGTCTGAATCTTGCAAATTCGACTAAGTGCGTCGGCATTTGTATTATTACCACCCTGGGGGGCGAGTTTTGAATATCAGTGAAATTATTCATAAGTGAAATATTTCGAATTGTAGTTCACCTTCGAAATGCGGTTGCTAGTTTTCAATTGTAGTGAAATGAAATATTTATAAAATCACCAAAATGAATTAAAGTCGAACTATAAACCTTGGCAACATTGGTATACCTATCAAATTAGTTCAAATGTATAAATGATGAATGATGACATGGGGAAAGTAGATTACTGAGCTTGGTTTGTAAAACTGTTGGTATTTATTTGTTCAGGGCAGTAAGGCAAGTCTTTGTGCGAATCATATAGATGTTTAGGATACTCCAAATCAAATTCAAGCATATATCCCACGTCGCTCTCATCGGGTCCACCTCCAATCCCTCGTTCAACAAATAGAAACATGTCAGGAACGGTCAGTAATTCCAATTCAACTTTGGTATATTTGAGCATCACATCCCACGTAAGGCCTGGTAGCGTATAGTATGGGCAGGGTCCAGATTATGAGTCCTGAGGCAGTTTGCACGAAAGTGTTCGAATACGTCAGCGAGGAGGATATCTGTTTTCATATATAAATCCACATATTGACCCAAATTCTGACAACTGAAACTCTTCCACATCATAGGACATGATCATAGAGCATGACTTCCTTCCCTGTAAGTAATACAACCAACTCTTTGGGTAACTCAGAGAACTGAACCTTAACATTAGAAAACTCCGGCAAGTATGATGCTAACATATCCAGAGATGAATTCATAAAGCGGAAAGAATCGATGAATCGAAAGTGCACTGAAGTATCATCCACATGTTTTCACTTCACTTCGTGAAGGAGATGTACTTTTCTTTCGTGTGGCTTCACACTGCCATATCTGCGAAGATCCCTTCACTCCTGAAGACAAGAAAGTACGCGATCATAATCATCTCATACCATGTGATAACTATCGTGGCTCCGCGCACGAAGGGTCTAATATAAACTACAAATAGATGTTCTGAAGCAAATATAAATATATGGAATCATACAATCCCGAAAAACATTCACAATATCTTTTATAATCAGACGGTAATAATTTATAGGGGTGGGGAAATGGCAGAGACTTATTTCTGCCACTGAGCAGGAGTCCCGCGACGCCACCCGTAAGGCCACAATGGCTTCCCGGATAGGGCCTTCAGTCGCCTGGCCGTTCCCCTATCCGCCATCTGGGGACGCTTGATAGGTAGCTCAACCTACGGGGGTCTCATTTTCAGGAGATCCACAACAGTGAATTGAATGTAATGATATTTGATGATAATAGAGTACAAGATGAACTAGATATTACAAGATATCAACAGTAGTGAATCAATAAAATAATCTGGGATTCATTTTACATACTGATTCAGACTTTAATAAAATGTCCAGAAGCACTGAAGAGGTCGCGATGCTAGACATGTTCTTTCTACTTTTATCAACTAGTTATTGTCAGTCAACAGGCAGTCTCGTGCTGGGATTATTTCTTGGTCAGTGCTGAATAAGAGTGTAACAGATGAGTTAGTAATGATTCCCAAGTGAGAGTTGCTATATCACAAACATCAATGCGCTTCTTCATTTGGTGGAACAGGATTTTTTCTCCAAAGAGAACGAATGAGAATTCGTCAATGCCAAGTGTACTTTACGTACTTTCCCAAAGAATATTCAAATAATAATCACTGTTCAATTCGGAAGTGAAAATTTACTTACCGTTATTCTGTCACGGCCTAGATGATTGAGTAGTAAAAAAACATCCATAAGATTAAACTCTGAATCTATAAGATACAATACGTTACCTCATTACTTCAATTTCAAACTCATTCTAGTTGTTATAGACTTTTTTCGAAATTTATGTGGACTCGACTGCTGAAATCGAAAACGTTTGCAAATATTTTAGGCAAACAAAAAGTTGCAATAATTTTCAAACGTTGGTGAAAAAACATGGAATAAATCACTAAAATACGTACAGCATTGCCAATGCTTCTATGCCTGAACGTACCATCAGGACGTTAAAAGAAAGACTTTCAAATATTTCAGTCTGAATTGCACTTACAGATGATTGAATGTCTTGCCGGAAATAACAAAATCCTACAATGTAGGGAAATTTAAGTTACATCTCTATCAAATTTTTCAACCCACTGAAAACCACCGTAATGTCAAAATTCTGCCATTTCCCCACCCATATAAATTATTACTGTCTGAATATAGAAGATATTTTGAATGTTTTTCGGGATTGTATGATTCCATATATTTATATTTGCTTCAGACTATCTATTTGTAGTTTATATTAGACTCTTCGTGCGCGGAGCCACGATAGTTATCACATGGTATGAGATGGTTATGAGATGGTTATGATCGCGTACTTTCTCCGCTTCAGGAGTTCTTCAGGGTTCTTCGCAGATGTGGCAGTGTGAAGCCCTCCGAAATTCAACTTCTTGCTTCACAGTCACATCACAACCAAAACACTGTAGCCATATCTTCAGGTAGTTGACCCATCTCATCAGCGAACCACAAAGATAGCTATGTAGTTCCCGTAGTCTTCCACAATCTGAGTGGCTATGATGCATATTTCATCATCACAGATATTGCACCTAGACTGAAGGGCACGATTGACCTACTCCTCATTACCAAAGAAAAGTACATCTCCTTAACGAAACATGTGGATGATACTTCAGTGCACGTTCGATTGATCGATTCTTTCCGCTTTATGAATTCATCTCTGGATATGTTAGCATCATACTTGACGGAGTTTCCTAATGTTAAGGTTCGGTTCTCTGAGTTACACAAAGAGTTGGTTGAATTACTTACAGGGAAAGGAGTCATGCCCTATGATCATATTGATTCTTTCGATAGATTTGATGAAGCTTGCTTGCTCCCTATTGATGCATTCTACAACATATTAGAAGATACGCCATGCCTCTTCAGACTCTTCAGACTATATCAACAAGCCCAGGATGTGTGAATGAGTTTCAGTTGTCAGAATTTGGGTCAATATGTGGATTTATATATGAAAACAGATATCCTCCTCCTCACTGACGTATTCGAACACTTTCGTGCAAACTGCCTCAGGACTCATAATCTGGACCCTGCCCATACTATACGCCACCAGGCCTTACGTGGGATGTGATGCTCAAGTATACCAAAGTTGAATTGGAATTACTGACCGATCCTGACATGTTTCTATTTGTTGAACGAGGGATTCGAGGTGGACCCTATGAGAGTGACGTGGGATATATGCTTGAATTTGATTTGGAGTATCCTAAACATCTACATGATTCGCACAAAGACTTGCCTTACTGCCCTGAAGCTCACCAAATTGATGCCTACTCTCCAACACAAAGAAAATATGTTATTCATTATCGCGCCCTCAAACAAGCCATTGCTAATGGTCTTATCATCACGAAAATTTATCGAGTACTTCATTTTAACCAATTCCCACGGTTGAAGTCCTATATTGATTTGAATACTGAGTTGCGGAAAAGAGCTGTGAATGAGTTTGAGAAAAATCTCTGAATAATGCAGTATTCGAAAAAAGGATGGACACATTAGAAAACGAGTCAACATTAAACTTCTCACCAAATATGCTGGTCGCTACGGAGCTGAGGCCTATATTTTCAAGCCAGAATTCAATGCATAATATTCAATGAGAATTTGGTGGCAGTCGAATTGAGGAAACTGCAAGTTTATCTAAATAAACCGATACAAGTAGGTCAAGTTATCTTAGACTTGGAAAAGACTACCATATACGATTTTCATCATGTCTATATTAGCCATCGATTCGGAGATAATTGTGTAATTCTCTACACCGATACAGATAGCCTGATTTATGAAATGTGTAATCAGGATCCTTATGAAATGATACGTCAAGATTGTCATAAATTCTTCGATACTTTGGATTTCCCTTCCAACAATCAGTTTAATGTTCCTTTGATACATAAAAAGGTTCTCGGGATGATGAAAGATTAGAATAACACAGTTCCGATGACTGAATATAAAGGCCTTAGATCGAAATTATATACAACTAGGGTATTGGTGACGGAGGATATTATCAATAAGAAGCGTCAGCAGTCGGTAAATGATGCCTATGCTGAGGAAGAAATGAATCAAATGATCTCATGCTTGGGGGGTTACCAAGAAGGCAAAGGGTGTCAAATCTGGTGGTGGTGAAAAATAAAATTACCTTCGATGATTATGTGAATTGCTTAGAGAATTGAAAGAATATGAGTGTCGCCCAAAGTTTGATTTGATCCGATAAACATCAAGTACATTTCATCGCCCAATACAAGATTGCTATCAGCCCTGAAGATGATAAACGTTATATAATTCCAGATTCCCACGATACCCTACCTTAGGGTTACTATTGTATCTCTCAAACATCAAATGCTATGGATATTGATGATTATTAGTAGATATTTATTTAGTATTCCATTAATGAATGTTCAACTAACAACTTCATATTATCGATAGATTTTAGGTTTAGATAATGAAAAAACTTTGATAGCAGCAGAATGTCTCGATACTCAAAAAATGTAATTGTGAACGTATCGATGGAATGATTAGATATCAATAAGTATTCTCTGGTATATTGTTTTTTAAATTTATGAATGATTCCTTTCTACGTTAGAAACTTTCAAACCCATCTCCCATTCCGATTCTACTCACCCCTCACTCATAACTAACATGATGCTTATTACAGTCTACAAGCAATTTTTATCTATTCGATGTGAATGACTTGAGGAACCGTGTCACATAATCAATTACATATCGATCGCAGTCGTGTATTTTATCGGACTTTTCGCTCATTTACTTCAGGCTTGAAATAGTTTAATATTTACCTTTGGTCTTCACCATACCAACAATTAAATACAACTTCACGCCAACCTAGCCAGTTTAGTGGTGTCGGTGTGATATTGAAACTCCAAACTTTGAGGCCCCTTCTGGTTTGATTATGATTCAACCTGATGCTATTGAATTTCACTTATAGTTATTGGTAACCTAACAACATTGAATTTCAAGTTTTTTCAATGATTTTTTTGTTTTTGCTATTCTCCCCTTATTATTCCACATAAGACGCTCGATATTATATTTTTCATAATCAGCAAATGAAATCATTAGAAATAAGTACTCACATGGACCTGTTGCGACTAGTATAGCGAAAATAGGTTATGAGATCCCTGACGGGGATGATGTATTTTGAGACACCCCGTACACAATGAGGGATTTAAGGTTGAACTGTTGGTTTGTCATATTTTTTCTCAAATCTGATTCATTATTATTGATATATCACTCTCGCGCTTCCAGTTTTCATCGAGTCGTATTCCTAACCCTGCATGCTTACTATTGAAACCGGCAATACTTCATTGCCCAATAAACAACGATTTATTTTACAACCGGCATTAAAATCTCGTTCTTGAAATTTTTCGTCATGAACAACACTTATAAAATGCTATTCATGTAGCAAGGGTTTCCTAAATTATCTAATTCAATTTTCTTCACAAGACTTTCAGGACAACTCTCTACTGATTCGTAAGGAAGAACATGCGTCACAGAATCTGAATAAGAACTATTTCTCAAGCTGCAGTCGGTCCTTCCAAGTGATGAAAGGTTTCGTAGAGGGATCGATTCGGCTCTTGCTTCATGAAGCTCTTCCATTGAAAGGGAACCAGAACCACGAGGACTGCAACTCATATTTGGGATGCAAGAATGACCTAGTTCCATTGATCGTATTGAAAAAGAAGAAAGTGGATAAATCACTTGAGAATTAACCTTGCTAGGAGATTGATGAATATCTACATATCTCGGCTTGTTCCGTATTGAAATGAGGGCAATGCATGATCTCATCAAAATTAATATTACTGGAGTTTTTTCCCAACACCAAATCGTTATTTTTACAACTCGACGTGTTTCGATCACCAAGTGATCATCTTCAAGAGGAAGATAAAAATAGAAACTTCTCAAAACTAAAGCTATTTATGCTACACAGGTACATCATACAGGTAATCCATGCAGGAATACCACCCATACAAGTATACCACCCTAAATTAATTTTACAATTGGCCTTTCTATACATAAGGACATATTGTAAAATAATAGAAACGCTAATTGTAAAATTAATTTAGGGTGGTATTCTTGTATGGGCGGTATTCCTGCATCGATTACCTGTATGATACATCATACAGTACATCATATGTTCATCAAAATTATGTAAAGAATAAATAGTTCCAAGGATCGAAGCAGCATTACCATGTTGAATAGCTACTGAATGGTACAGATAGTTGTTATTAAGATTTTGTTATCTTTTGTTTCAATTTTTCGTCAGATAATGCTGTGGTTCCAACAGTCTTAGAACTTTGGGCTAGCCGCGACCGTGTCAACGCAAGTGAAGTACCATACCACAAGTTTACCGTATTTCCATGAAATGAAAGACAGATTTGCAGGAACATCCGGTGACACCTGTACCTGTACGTCCTGCACTTCTTCGGCAACTCAAACCATCGACTATACTACCGCAAACACAAGTATGAGGCACACAAATAGATGAACCCATCCTAGGGGAGTGTGGAAGAATCGGTCAACTGACCTAACACTACTCCTTTTGCTTTGCTGTGTTCTTTAGGTTAAGTTTTACAGTTCTGTAATTATTTTACCGGCAAATAATAAACAATTTATTATTATTATTATTTTAGGTAGTCTGTTACACCATCACTTTAGAGTAGCCATTCCGTTGATCATTTTTGATGATGTTCAGTTCTTTCTCGAGACCTTCATTCTTATTACAGAGCCCGAAAGCACGGTCTAATAGAGTCTTGATGATTCTTCTTTCAGTCGAATGATGCTCGTTGGATTCGTGGTTCACAAACTGTCCCGTGTAAGTGGATTTTCGGTATACAGATATTCTCTTAGAGTCTGTCCTCTTCACAAATACCTCTAAGAATGGCAATTCGTTGTGGACTTCCTTCTTCATTGTGAAAGTGATGTAAGGTCTTATGCTGTTGATGTGTTTCAGAAAGGCGCCTAGTTCAGTTTCATATTATGAAGGTGTCGTCAACGTATCTCAATCAGACACGAGGTTTCTTGGGTGCTTCTTTAATGGACAGAGTTTCAAACCACTCCATATACAGTGCATTTCTTTAATGCCCCCCTCATGAGATCATGATATTATTGCATGAATAATTTATTTTGAAGTTAAATTACCAGATGAAACTTTCAAGATGGAGAATGGGCGCCATTTGGAAAGAAATTAAATGGAAAGGGGGGTCTTGTGACACATCATTTTGAAGTCCTTGACGAATACTTCACAACTCCAGAATATGAAGTCACTATTCTCACCTAATACAAAGTGGCGAAACATTAATTGATTTTCTGAAGACAAACACATTAATATCAATATTTCTAGAAATATTTCTGTTTATCAGCCATATGGCAGCTTCAACAGCCCAACAAGGTTTGTTAAGTTATTTTTTGTTTATAAAAGCGTCAAAAAATATCAGTACGACAATGAACATCTTAGAATATTTTTTCTTAGTGTTCGGTTTTACTAGTAGAACTGAACAGTCTTCTTATTCCGTCGCGAATGTTTGTGACATGTTTCCTTCTACTGTCTGGATACTTTGGACTTTTGAAAAGGAATAGGTATTATCCATGCAAAACTAAAATGGTACACCAATTAACTGAAGATGACCCTGATCGGAGAACAGAATTCTGCGAAATCATTACGCTAACCATTGCAAGGCATCTTACCTCTCTCCACAATATTTGTTTCAGAGACGAATATACATTTTTTCAAATAGCAATGTCCACAAGATAAAATTGCTGTTATTGGAGTGACACCAACTCTCACGTTTTCCGCGAAACACATATCCAATACCCACAAAAAATGTATGTTTGGGCAAGAATACTGGGAAAACATACTGTAGGACCTCTGTTTATTGATCAACATTAACAGGGGAACTGTATTTGAACATGCTGGAAATTACTGTCGACCCTCTCATCACTGAAATCGACGAAGCGAATCCTAATGAATTCGATATGGGTATTGTATTCCAACAAGATGGAGCACCCCCACATTACTTCAGACATGTAATAAACTATTTGAATACTACTTTCTCCGGTCGTTGGATTACCCGAAAGGTCCTACAGAATGGCCTGCCCGATCGCAAGATTTGGCACCTTTGAATTTTTTTCATAGGGCTATTTGAAGCAAAAGGTGTTCGAAACTGAACCTGCTTCAATATCACAAAACCCCCTTTTCCATTCAACTTTTTTCCCTGATGGCGTCCAGTCGCCATCTTGAAAGTTTTATCTGTCAATTTTACTTCAAAATAAAGTATTCATGCATCAGTTTCATTTTCCCTAATTTAAATTTTTTGAGTTGACCCATTCAAAAAATATGAGGAGGAGGGTCATTAGAGATTTGCACTGTTTATGTTGGCTATGACTAATGAAAGTGGCTATTCCATTGGCAGTCCCTCATCTTGTGTAAAAAATTCGTCCTTCAATTGGAAATAACAATTTCTTACACAGCATGGAATTACTAGGACGTTGTCCAACAATGTATTCATTCAAGCTAGCGTAGAGATACGCAACATATGAAAACACATGATCAAACGAAAAATGGCCAACTCCCGCCAAATGGGCATCTCCCACTGAACTGGTGAAGCGGAAAAAGGAAAGCGGAGATAAGTGAAAGTACTTGAATGACCTATAAATCATCATGTCCCAGAGGAATTAGTCCAGTCATCACTTGAAGACAGTTGTGGATACTAACAATCAAAACGTTATGAAGTAACTTGGCTTTGAATATCTAAACTTTTTATTTTTAATTTCTGTATTTTATTTCACTGTTATTCAATTTCAAGTCTTTCTTTAATTTAAGGAGTGATATTTTTAGGAGTGATTAATTTTTGAGAAAGAAAGTTTTTGGCTTTCTACTACTCCATCTTGATACAAAAAAAAGGATGAGAGAATCTTCCAAAGAAAGGAAGGAAGTGATCAATTTGAAAACGTATACTCATTTTCAAATTGATTACTTCCTTTATTTCTCTGGAATATTATCTCATCCTTTTTTTGTATCAAGAAAAAATAGTAGAAATCCAAAAATTTTTTTTCCCAAAAATTAATCACTCCTAAAAATATAACCCCTTCAATTAATTTCTAAATATTGGGAGAATAAAATATGAGTTATCAAGATGCAAAATCTCCCTACTCATATTTCTACTCATAAGAACAATTGAACGAAAATGAAATATAAAAAATAAACTCGTATATGAATAGCCGTAGCATTACCAATTAGTCTAGACCGTAAAAATCTGGTACAAGGAGAACAAAATACGAGGAGTACATAATTGAATGTACACACGCATTATATTTCAAATGCACGCACATAGAATTAATTACATTACAAGTGGCACCCCCTGGCCACAACTGCTCCATCTAATCGCTTATTAACCTTATCCCTTCCACGCTCTAATGATGTGAAGGAAAAACGACTCAAACGATGAAAGACGTGAATATCAGGTGCGGAGTTAGCACTGGTCAAGAAGGAATTGTAAAACTTCATTTATTTGATTAGAAGCGCAGCATACTTGAGTCAACTGAGTGACGCTGACGGTCACCACATCCGAAAAGCGACGAAATCAGTCGATCAATATCTTCATTTTCTGAGAATTGACAATTTGTATGGAAAAAACTATCATACAAAGCACTCACAAAATGGAATCGATGAAGTAAAATAAATGGTATCATGACAATATTTATGTATAAAAAATATTTTCTAGAAATAGGTATTCGTGGTTTTGTGAACTGCTTCACAAATCTATGGTATAATGCAAGATTGCTTCCTGTCTTCCCGTTGTTTGAATAATAGACTGATGGGGGTAATTTCTGTAAGACACGTTACCGGTCTTTATTGGATTTCCCAGTTTTTTCCTTGATCTTGAAAAAATTGTCCAATGATTTAAAATTTTCAAAACTTTACTGCATACTTTGACAGGTTGTGCTAATGTAGTTGTGGGGAGTTAAACGTCTCTGAATTAGGCAGAGTAATCCTCGTCATTCATAATATTATAGTCAACCATGAAACTTCGTTAAATAATAGTGAACAGTCCAGTTCATCTATCATCTTAAAGTCTAAATATTGTCACTCTTAGTCCTTCAACTTACTCTATTTTGTATACTGGACAATACACATCAAATCTTTCAAGTGAACGGACTATTTTCACGAACGTTTCAATGTATGGATGAAAATCCTCTCATGAATCTGTTATATGTTGCATCTTCTAGCATGAATCTTCCATTACGTACCCGTTCTCTTCGAATGCTATCTTAAGATGTTACACATGTTGTTCAAAAATCCATATAGTGAGTCCATCCTTCTCTGATGTTTCATCGTACCTACCTTTAGACTAGATGTTTCTACGAAAGCTACGAAAGCTTGAATATTATCATTCTCCTCTTTCATGATGTACAAGACCTTCTCGTTCGTACGATTTAATCATGTTAATAGATTTGTGATGCACTGTTTGGAACCTTTGGTGTAGTAATAAATATTACTGGAGTTTTATCCCAACACCAAACCGTTATTTTACTACTTCGACACTCATCTCCAAGAGAAAGATTAAACTGAAAATACGTATAATGTTCACTAGTCTTAAATTAATCTTTCAATATGTCCTCGTATAATAGTCAGGTGAATCTGATAATCAAACTTTCATTTCAACAAGCTATATACTAATAGTCATTGGTCCACCACCTTTATTCATAGTATTCTTATGTTAGTATTCTTAGGCATCCAGATGCCAGTTGCCAACTAATCATAATGAACGAAAGTCTATGGAATGGTTTTTTGCAAAATATGATGGGCAACTGTTCTTCAATATTTTAGGTGAGCTGAGTGTTTCATTTCTTATTTTGATAGATACTTCTGTCTGTCCATAATATTTTGCATCACAGTCTTTACATTCAGTTTGGTAAATTGCAGTATTTTTCGAATTCTCGACTTTGCCTTTTGGGTTTCCTAAAAGGGTCTGTAGTGTTTTAAGTCCAACCTCCATACCTAGTTCCTTCGAAATCTTCCCAAAGTTTTTCGTGTATTGGTGGTTTGGAACTAAGATATATTTCGTTGTTTTCAAAAGTCCTCATAATATCATCTACAATACATTACGAAATACTATCCAATACGTGTATCTTCAATTTCCTCTATAAATTCTTGCAAGTTGACCATCCTCACACCTACAAATAGGATCTTGTAATCGAGATTGTTTCAAACTATCCTATCAGTTCTTAGTTCTGCAGAATTAGAGACCTGGTGACTCTTCCCCAAAGCTTCATGTTTTTCGGTTCTTAAACAATGGCCATCTTGGTAGCTTTGAAAAACTGCTAGTTCTCTTCAACAATTATAAGGCAATCCTTCACATAATTTGATAGAAACTGAAGTAACCTGTGAGATGACTCTGTAATTATCATTCAAGATGCATTTCACCACACAATAGCTTCTTCACTTAAACTGGTACATTAAATTACTTTAGCTAATGATGGTTATTTTAGCAAAAACAGGTAGATATTGAGAAAAAGTAACTGTGATACATTATTGATCCCTAGGAAACTTCGAATAATGATTGGTTATTAGCAATCGTTTCTCTTAATTAAATGATTACTAGTTGAATAATGGTAAGTGGATGATATCTTGCTGGTCGCTAAATAAGAAATTTGAGAGTTTTCCAATGTTCGTTTCCAGATTTTTCAACAGGTTTGTTTTTGAATTTGTTCAGGTACCAAAATCATGGTTGTTCTCTGAAAAGTGGCATGCAGAGGTGGAATTGATTTTTTTAACTTCAAAACTTCTTGTGTGTTCTGCAATTCTTGTTGTGGAATTTTTAAAGTTCTTCTTGTATACACTTCCGGGTATAGCCCACATATTAGCTAATTTAATGATAATAATAATAGTCGACTTTAATCATCGACAAAAGTAATAACATACAAAAGGATAAATAACGATGGAAGGCGAAGTTCAGCTCGGGCTGTTTTTCAACTTTATATAGTTGAAAAGACACAATTATACACAAAGTTTCAAAAAGTTAACTTCAATGAAAAAGTATTTGAAAGTTATACAAAAAAATGAAATAGTAGACAGAAAAAACTACAGTAACTATAATAATAAAAAGAGCATTAACGGTAGCCGAATGAACTATCCAACTAATTTCAAGTGCAGCTTCAGTTTATTCTTGAAGTTATGTAGCGTGTAGTGCCTGAACTCACTGGGAAATGCATTATAGAGGACAACTGAATTATATATGAAACTTCGAGTGATACAAGCTGTGGAGTGTTTGGGGATGATAAATTTAGCACGATTTCTGGTTTCAGAGTGACTTTCTGTTTCCTTCGAAAGGTAAATTCATGAGATGTAACAAGAAGGTGGAATTGCCTGATTTATATCAATCTGAGCCGGCCAGCCATGCACTTTCACAATCATGCCACAAAATAAACCAAATTACTGTAGAGAATCAAGATACAAAAAGATTTTGGAAAAAAGTGACGATGGAATCATTATATATAATTCAATTCCAGAGAAAATATAAATAAGCGATATTCCGTTACAAACCTTCAATTAACTTTTGGAAAAAAGTCTAATTAGGTAGTGGAACTTGATAGTTTGCATTTTATTCCTATTGCACTTCAATTCCTTTCCAACATATATTTTCTGTAACCAATTTCATATTTCACTGCATTTCATTGTAATTTTGTTTTCGAAATATGTTGTTTTTATTGTAAATCATCTTATTTCTATTATTTCCTTAGGTATTCTTTGTAGTTATTCTCTAATCATAGGCATTTGAACAATTGCCATTTGAACTAAGTAGACCTGAAGAAATCAATGACTATTTTTTAAACGTGGCTGGATATTCAATAGTAAATGATGACACTCTTTCATTCTACAATAATGATAAATTGAACGCTCCTATGAACTTTTCCCCCACCGATATATGTGATGATTTTATTTTGACTGCTATCAAAGAAATAAAATGTAATGCTTTAGGTGTTGACAATATAAATATCAAGATGATTTCTTTAGTGATACCACACTGTATACAAGAAGTTGAACATAGTTTCAATGAGTCCTTCAGACAGGGCATTTTTCCAGATGTTTGGAAGGTTGCTAATATAATTCCAATTCCAAAAAAGAATGCACCTACCACGTTCAGTGACCTACGCCCTATCAGCTTTCTGCCCTCATTCTCTAAAATATTCGGGAAAAATGTTTCCCTTCAAATAAGAACTTTTCTTGAAGAAAATCGAATACTCCCGTACGAGCAGTCTGGGTTTCGCAAAAAACATGGAACACAGACTGCCCTCTTGAAAGTAATCGACGATCTTACGATATTCAGAGATCAATCAAAAGTCACTATTTTAGTACTGCTTGATCAAAGTAAAGCTTTCGATTTAGTTAATTTTGATTTACTCATCAGCAAGCTCAGGTTTATAGGATTCGATGACATTTCTCTCAAATGGATGACCAGCTATCTCACAGGCCGATCAGAGGGTCAAACTGGATGCTTACTCATGATCATCCCTGAAAGAAACAATCTCACGTGTACTGCAGGGAAGTGTTAATTTTTGATTACCCCACTTTTTTATCACATTGTCAAGTACATCTATAAGCAGATGACATACATCTATATTTGTCTTCTCATAACACCGATACAGGAAGTTGCGTGGCCAATATGAACACAGATTTGCACAAAACATTCCTATACTCGGAGAATCTTGGACTGAAAATCAATCCAAATAAAAGTTTGGTCTTATGCATAGGGTCTTAAAGACAAATACAAGAAACTCAGTGTAACTTTAGGCTCACTCTCGATTACGCAGACATTGACTGTGTAGACAGTGCTAAAAATCTTGGCGTAACCATAGATAGCATTTTGAATTTCCATGAACATGCGACAAACATTTTCAAAGTATCATTCTTCAAACTGAAATCTTTATATAGATTCAAGTATCAGTTATCAGCTATAATATCCCAAGGACATTGATAACTAACGAAATAATTTTATCACAGTTTTCGAAAGCACGTTATTTGGTAACATCCCGACGCCGAAGGCGGAGGGATGTTACCTAAAATAACGTGCTTGAGGAAGTTGTGATAAAATTATGAGTTATTTATCAATGTTCGAGGGATATTCGGTGAGAAAATTTTTTGCA
>WOGN01002514.1:0-16583 GCA_015342105.1 Leptinotarsa texana
GTGTCTGAAAGTTACTTCTTTGTATGATCTACACATCCATAAATAGATTTACTTCCTTTCTTTCTTTGAAAGATTCCCTCATTCTTCTTTTTTTTTTGTATCAAGATGGAGTAGTAGAAAGCCAAAAACTTTCTTTCCCAGAAACAACTGTATTTCTTCAATGGTCTGAATTTTCAAGGTCGAGGTGCGGAAATTTGAAAAATGCACAAGTTTTCCATCAATAATCAGCACGAAGATTGGCACAGCATGGTAAAGTTATTCATGTTGAAGTTTGAGAGACTATGGATGTTATTGGCATAGGTGGTAGTTTTCGTTTCATGCTTTTCGATAATGAAGTAACCAGCTACAAATATATTCAGTTTGTGTAAGTTACCGAATTATTATCGAAAACAATATGGAAAGCCAGTAAAACAAGTGAGAAGTGAGAACGTGATAGAGTGGTATTTCATGTCGAAAAAAATAAATTATTCGTTAGAAAAGTCACTGTATACTTCAGACCAAAATGGAAGAGAAAATCTAAGAGTTCAAGAATGTACTAGGACTATGTGAATAAAGGGAGAAAAATTCATTGATGATTATTAATCGAAAAATATAAAAATTGGAATACATGGTATTCCAAATTTGTAAAATAGTTTCAACAGGCCAGGTTGGGAAATAATCCACATGTAATATTAATTATTGTTATTTACCAAAAATTATGTGAAGGATGAAATATAGGGTGTTGTAAAATTGAGCTACTCGATGTTGTCTTAAAAAGTATTTTAATTTAGAGTGAATAATAAGGCAGCTACATTCTAATTGTTTCATGATTCCAAAGACATGAAAAATAAATATATACATTTTATTGTATATCCTTCAATTTAGGACTTGGAAAACATAAGAGTTTTGATTTGGGTTCAGAATATTTGTTGAATATCGTTAAGTACTGGAAGATTTTGTGTTGTGGCGATCCGAGAAAGAGAAAGTAGGTTTTTCATTTCAATTATCCAACACACCAAATAATTAATACGATACGACAACTCAGTGAAACGTACCACATGCAAAAGAATGTCATAACGAATTCTCAGATGCGTGACTGCCATGCCGTCATATCCTTTGGCTTACCCGTGGTCTGTTAGTACCGTACGTCGTTCGAAGTCGATCAGTTATCGGCGAATTTTTTCGAAATTCTAATGTAATATGGATGTCATAAATTGACGTCGAACGGTTAGTCCACATTTCAGGCATTCTCCATGCATATAAAGATATATAGGCACTTATATCCAAATATTTTAATTCATACTCACGTGACTTGAATATGAATCTGATGCCCAATGGGTAGTATGAGAAATATGCCCTAATGATATAATCAGAGTGAACATAATTAGTTTTCACAGTGATTTATGATTTGTACTAATCAAAAGTTTGGATAGAATACATTTTACCTAATCAACGTATTTCTCTCTACAAAGAAGATGATCAATACTATCAGGGTATAAAAAATAAATATTGTTATGAAACTCAGAATTTCACACTGAAACTTCCCATAAATTCGTATGACTTCCTGCAACTTTCGTTTGCTATTTGCCTAATTAAGAAAAATTGAATCGACATTTTTGATGGTATCAACACTTCTTCATGCTATATTGAATTTTCTGTGAAGCAACTCGCAATTATAATTTATTAACCGGATAGCTTACGTATTTTTTGAGTAGCAGTATTTCAACAACTTTCTATGAATTAGTTTCACCGAAGATATGAATTTAGTGTGACTGGAGTTGCCATTACTTGAACTTTTTACACATTGAAGATGAGTTTATTAGCAATTATATTGCTAAGGTATCTCCAAAAATTCAGAAATATCATAGATTTTCCTATAAATCTTCTTATTTAGGAATGTGAACAAATACAGAAAATATTCTTGACAAATTGGAATATTAGAGGTTGAAAATGTGACCCCGTGCAGAACCCTGGATAGGCAACAGATATGTATCATCTGATGCCTTCATAATCTATATAAATACGTCATTTTGACGATCTCAACAATACCTAAATAGTCCAAAAATCAAAAGTTTAATGTGTTATTCTTTTCATTTACTCAAATTTTATATGAGTGACTCTGAGACAATTGTAGACGGTGGCAGTCACTGACTTCATTAGACTTTCTTTTCAATGATTTCGTATCAGCAAAAACACAATAAATACTCAGCATTCATCATCAAATCATTTTAATGACAAAATAATAATCAAGTTATTTCACAATTCCCTGTGAACTCCATTTATCACCTATTTTTTTAACAGCCAAATTTATAATTAAGGTATCTCAATTCCTTATGAAAGTCTTTCTACCACCCCTCTTCTTTTTCATTCATATCCTCTCACGGTTTGTTGCCATAGAGATTTGTTTCGGGTAATATTTCAAAAACCCACCTGCTTAGTGCCTGAAACCTGTCACTGCCACCTTTGATGGTACCTTGTGACTAATTCAATTCCAAAATAAAACCAACGAAACAAATAAAAGTGGTCTGGTAATTAATTTTTGAAAAATGATACTGCTCGTTTTATTTATGTTAGGGAGGTAGAAAACAGTCAAAACCTGCTGCAGTTTTTGGTGAAGTAATTGATTTTTTTAGTAATCAAACGTGTTAATTAGTACCTCAACTTGCATACAAAAAAAAAACAGAATACAGTTTGATATTATTTTTCTATCTTTATCGATTGGGGTGTTCTAGATATTGGGCCATTAGTTGTTGACACAATTCAGTTAGCTACAGTTTTGCATATTCAAGTGTCCACCAGAAAGTATGCATTTTTTTTGTTTTTCGTAGATTCAAAAGTGACATTATTCCTTCAAACAGCAAATTTTCCAACCCATGAAAATTTCTTACCTACAATCTTCTGTACGCAGATCAGCAAAAGGAACTATGTACATAGTTCTAACTGATCTATGTTGTTAAATACTCTTTCTACAATACTATATTCAAATTCTTAGAACTCCTTAAATTCACCTTTCCAGTCATGAAAATACTACTATTGACAATTTCATTTAACCTACCTGATAGAAATTGGCTTTTACGTGGTTTTGCTTTCGTTGTCTATTTTATATCAAGTCAATGTAGAAATCACTATAAATTCAAATGAATTATACTACAAAGAGTATATTACAGTTGATGATGGCGAAAAGTATCTAGTTAGTATACTTTATATTATGTAAAAAAATATTTCTTAGATATTTTAAAATATAATGGTATTTGGATAATTTTGAAAAATTTCAAGAACTAATCGAAGAATGAAACTGACATTTGAGTTTTTAACACATGAACTGCCAAACTACAAATTGAAAATAACTCAAACTCGATAAATAAAAACCTTTCAACTACATATATTTATAAGGAATTTTTATTTTAGTTGGAAATTTTTCAAATATTATTGTTCAATGTTGGAGAAATAGATAGCCAAAAATATTTTCTCCTGAAAAGTCAATATCTTCTAAAAATATCCCTATTCCAACTACCATTTGATCTATGTTCCAATGGCGAAAAAAAAATGGAATCAGTGGTGTAGGTACTGTTTACCATTTTGAATCATATTTTTACTACCTATTCTCCTGCCAGTATCATAGTCTTTTCTTTGAAACGTTTCTAAAGGTTTTTTAAAGATTGGGAAGTAATTTCATTTCGATTTTTTTCACTTAGATCGTCTCCAGTATTTAAATGACATGAACTTCAATTTTCAAATGTCCCATATCAAAGAAAGATTCGGATGATCTAGAAGGCCAAGCTTCCAACATGCTTTTCCAGCATGAGTACAATCTAACTGTGTTGAAGAAGTTATTAATTTTTTTTCTCTATATCCCACTCCCTACAATAATTGTTTACTCTTTTCATTCAAGTACTAGATTTCCCAGTTCATGCTTTCTGATGCATAATGTCTTCAATTCGAACCTATTTTAATCGTTGTAAATGTGGTATTCACTGAGAACAAACACCACTTCGAAAAGACTTCAGAAACATGCCTTAGTCTATAAGCAGAAGTTAAATCACCTTTCTTCGTCAATAACTAATGAAGTATGCAAGACTTATGACTTGAATGCTTTGATACCATTTCGATTTAAATATCTTCAAACTTTTTTTTTCTGATTGATTCGGCCGTTACTTGATGAAGATCCATAGTAATTTCAATAAATACACCTCATTACTACACTACACTTGAAAAAGCTACTGTGTTTGCGAAACATGTTGTGATTATATTTTTTCAAATGACGTTTGTGGAGATCAAATCGTGAGGTGTAGTTATTGAAAAATCTTCAAAGTTTATTTTTGGTTGAACCCAATGACCTCGTAATGTTCCTCACACTTCCTTTCGGGTCACCTCAGGTATTCTGCTGAAATCGGGCCTTCATTTGAATAATGTCGAATATTTGACATGTATTTTGTCAGCTGTGCATGGAAAACTGAACCATCTGATGCAAACATTTTGTTTACCAACGACATGCAACAAACATAACTATTGGTTAAAGTTTTGTTCTATATTAATTGCCAATTGAGGTATATTTGATAAACATTTGATAAACATTAGTTGAATAATTTAAACCGTTTATTCAATAGTAAGAAATAATTTGATGTGTGTTATTACTTCCAAATTCACTACCACTAGTTATTACTTGGTCTGAATCCGAAGCACATTTTCAGTATCTATGTTGTATTGTTTGTATTGTTTTGCATGCTATCTCATGCAATTCGAAAATTCATAACCATTAGCAACATTACACATTACCTACAAGACTGTTTTCGAAATTTGACAAAAACAATTTTGCATGAGAAAGGACGAAGGAAACATAGAAAAACTAGAATATTCATTCGATTCCTTCTTTGCCATTGATCAAAATAGGGGATCTTATATAGGTATTTTTGATACATCATGTTTTTTAATTCGAAATTTCATTAACTCTATAAATTTAGTAGAATTTACAATTTCGATAACTGATACATGCGCAATGGATACATCAAAAAAGGTGACTTGTTCGATTGATGGACCTAATTATTTTGTAGAAATTCATATTGAATATATATTACGGAAAGTAACTTTTGTCTAATTTCTACTAAGTTTTTTACAACCGATTTCGGTTTATTATACCATTTTCGAAAACTGTTACTTGAAGTTACTTGAAGTTACTCGAAAATGGTCTAATAAACCGAAACCGGTCGTAACTAATAATAAACTTAGTAGATATTAGAGAAAACTTATTTTCTTTATTATAGTTCGATAAAGGTAACTTTTTTCACTACTTTCGTATCTGTTTTTCACTTGTTGTTACAATTTTACTGAATATGTAGGTACTGTTGCAGATCCGTTGATCTGCGTAATTATCATTTTAACAATAATCATTAACAAAATAAAACGCATATCATCAACAAGCTGATTCTACAAAGCTTATTAAAATTAATTCGGTAGTAGTTATTATCACTTCATGATGCATATTCTAATTATGGGTATCTTCTGTAGCTCATTATTTTTATGGATTCAATGATTATAAATACATATGAGTCACTATTCAGCCGCTTCCTTATAAGTAATCGAAGTTGATTGGGAATCGACTTGACTGTTATCGGCAGTATATTCAAAAAATATTGAGGATGATAAGGTAATGGAATTCTTCGAGATCATCGCAATTAGCGTATAGCGAGAATCAGATACTTCGATGTTAAAAAATATATAGATAATAAGAATTATATATGAAAAATATTCATTTTACTGAATACTGAGCTACTGAAAAGAAAATTGATAACGTTCCAAGAACATCATTTATTATGATGTAACAAAAATCACGTTGAGGTTCTTGTTTTTTGGTTGATTTTTCGATATGATCTTCAACGTAGGCAGCATTCATTTCACACATAATATATACAAAGGCAATGACGAATCAATTAGGAAAATTTCATGCTAATTACAATATGACTTTAATGTAGAATCAGCCGATACAATCTCCAACGTAACTTCTGAAACATCTTTAGGACTTGTGATTGACGTACACATTTTGAATTCAATAAAAACGGGGGCTAGCATCGGAGAGTCTCACGAACTATAAAATAAAGCATATCTGATAAATGTTGATGGCAATTTATACCAGTGGTGTAGACCAATGGAAAAAGAAGAGTTGGGCGAATTAAATATTAACTTTGGTATACAAGGTGATAGATATCTTCTCATTTTTGAGTATGAAATTTATCATGTTTTGTATTTCAATATTTTTTGGTACTTATTCTTGGTCCGTCTACTAAGTAGTGTATCGGCATTTTCTTCAATTGATTGTAGATTTTCCCTATCCATTTATTATCCATCACACCAAAACTCCATAAATACCAAAAATACCATAGTGAATTTTATGTTCCCTATTATTGACTGATATTTTCCAAAGGTTCATTTTTATCTGCCTAAAGAAGTAGACTCGTTCAAAAATTTTTTCAAAATCGTTACAGGGTGAATAATTCTCTTTTCCAAATAGCAATATCAGAAGTAAAATAGAATTGGCCGATACTTGATGAAAATCCATATTAAAAAACTAATTAATTCAGTTTATTGTATGATTTTCACTATAAGGGTTTAAAAAAAACCGTATGCTTGAAGAATAACAATAAACTGATTAGTTTTTCAATATCAGAAGTCTTTTATATTTTCAGAGGGTTACAAGGGTTCCAAATCACCTGTCGAGTTCCAGAGTTCAAAACTTTTATGAGTGGGACTCGCTTATCAAATGGCCGACTAACTTTCTGAATAATCATTGAAATTCGCAAATCTAAACCGTTCAGTAACGCCAAACTTATGTACCAGTTGTGTAAAACGTATCCTCAACAAACCCACAGAAGATACACTGTGATCTTTCTTCCAGTAGTCCCGCCTTTAATAAATAGACTTCAAACAATATGATCGAAGAAGTTGAAGATCAGATGCTTGGCTAACCCAAGGCGTGTAATCTAAATGTACTGGCTTATTAATTTTTCTTGCAAAATTAGTTTCAGATTGAAAGTGTAGTTTTTTCTGTGTAGGAAGTTATATGAACGTATATTAGAGGAACATATTCACAACATATACAATTTTCATATATGCATCATCAATATTTACTATGAGGGAAGTTGATATTATTGCGAAACACTAGTGATTACTGTTTCACATGATCGTTGTCTTCGAACACATAGATAAGACATAACACAGAGATAGATAAGACATTGCAAATTATGCACTTCAATGGATTGATATTCTCAGATATTTTGAAAAAATGCGATAGAAATGAAGTTCCCAAACCATAGAAAATCCTTACAATATGAGCGGTTGAAAAATTAGCGTCTGATAGCAATGTTTGTAACATATCATGGTTTTGAATGCGTTTCATTCATGGTACGTGATAGATTCAGACTATTTAACTTCACCTTATAGATTAATGATGGTACTTCTTTGAGAACATAACCCACGTGGTAGGTACTACTATTGAAAAATAGCTAGCTCAGGGTGGACTATATTGTGGCAGTGTATTTTAAAAAACAGTTCTGTTGAGCAAAGGGATTCCTTCCTGAAATTAGGAACACAAACGCTCTTCAACTTCAAGAAGTTGATATTCAGAGAAGTGTTCAACTCCATGAGAATTCTGAATATTCCGGAATTCAAATACATCAGATTTATGAAAATTTCTTTAAAATCACATCTAATGAAATATTACCAAAAAATGGCTTGAAAGCTCCATTCAAATATTTAACACCCTTAATTTTCTGAATGAATTTGGAAGTATTGCTACTTCGGTTTCATAAATCAGACGCAATGAAGTTGAAATTAATATCTGCTACTATATAGCATTCTCGGAAACATAAGGTTGCATTTTCATTACTGGAACTTTCAATAATGTTCGGCATTCCTTTCACAGAGGCGCTGAGCGCACACCAATGTTCACATTTGGAAACGATTCTTGTGCCATCTATGAATATGTGAACAAAGTTGGAATAATCTCATTTCTCGCATCGAGAGCTTTTGACAAAACAAACCGTACCAGAGCAAACACCAGGGGTTTCTATGCATCTTTGGTATACTGAAGTCACATCAGGAATTCAAGCATTTTACATTATTAATTCTAATTTCCAAAAAGTTTGGTAGAGGTTGGGATAAATTTCACTTAAAAAAATAATTGTTTTCTTGTCAATGTTTCGAATTCAATAAAATTTATATTGAGGGCTCGAAAAGAAGAGCCGAAGAAGAATTCATTTGAATTCGAAACTTCGGCAAATAATAAATTGTTTTTATAAAAATAATTGATTCTGTTACCCAAGCAACAATTTTGGAAATAAGTCATTTGGTCTGATTAGCTGATTGATTCTTTTCTGTATCTGTATCTGTAGAATGAGGAGGGTGCGTGTAGGAAAACAGCACTTAGGCCACATGTGACCCATTGTACATCCTTTCGAGGAGTTGTCCTCCTAGGTCATTATCATCCATCTTGTCATTTCCAGGAAGGTGTACAGGTCACTGGGAGACATCTCCTTTCTATCGGCAGGTGTAGGCCAAGACTCTCTTATTGTCGACAACTCCGGACACTCGCATAGGCTGATTGATTCTTATTTCCATGTTTCAATAAAAATATATGGTGAAATCACAGAGTAGATAACAATAAAAAGTAGCGTAAAATAGTGGTAGATAACTGGTCTTCAAAAAATGTTATCCACTTCGCGCTTGTTTTAAAGACCGACTTCCTTATGGTAACACCACCGCTGGTTATCACTGGATAAACTCACGAATGCCAGTGGCTTGATTGATCATCGACTGTTTCTTTTGAAATGGACAGCGAGTGAATAATACTACTAAATGCGTGTCTTGCTTCTTTTCATGCACTACTCTTCGTAATTCACCTTTTATCTGATGTTTGATTGACTAGTTACGTAAGTAGTCGGTAGCATCGCTTCACAGTCTGTTCTTGAACGTTTCAGCCGCGATATGGATTGTCTGGACAATCACTGATAGGTTATACGGTGGAAAAATAATGACTGCGTTGGAATTTGTAGCGGTAAATAATTTGGATGAAAATAAAAATCATTGTTATTGCTTAGTCATGGTATACAGACAATTGAGCATAAGTGACGTCTAGCGTCAACTATGAATATGTGAAAAATGTCTATTATTTACAGAAAGTATGATGCTCAAGTAATTACTGATATAAAGGAAACATACATGGTTTCATGATATTTTCGATAGTTGTATATGCCGTATTTGATTAATATTATAGTGTTAGGACTTTTTGGAAGTTGAATCATGTCACAATCAGGCTTGAATAGACGTAAAACTGCTTTCGGTATGAAAAGTCACAAATTTGAATCAGCATATGAAGTTTGCATCAATATAGTCAACTTCAAATCTATGTTGCTACTGGAGCAATATCAAGCAACATTCGTGTTGATATTGCTTGTTGCCAAAAATGCTTCATAAAGTTGCTAAAAGGTTCTGTTTCTATCGACAACAAAATTTGCTTGTTGATATTTGTTGCCGGTTTCCATTTCAAGCAGTAATACCGGAATAAAATCGGCAACATGCAGCAATAAATGCATGTTTCTGCTTGTTGCTGTCGCAGTGGAAACAACTGGCACAAATAAATTAGTAAAATAATTGTATCGTCCTTCCGTATCGTGCATCATCGTAAATCCAGAAATATTTCATTTGAGTGTTTGGGAATTAATCGATAATTTTACACTGTATTTCATCATGAACAGCAGTGTGATGAGCAATTGTTCCATTGTCTATGATTTGCATGTTCTTTAAGACATACTGGAGCAGTTTGACATAATAGTCATTCGAGATCGGTGCTAAAAACACTACCGTACCTACCCTTTTCCCGAACAATCATATTTTTTATAACAATAAGGGCACCCATATGTACATTTGTGTGGGGGAATATTTTCACGTATGTGACTACCAGTCACGTAGTCTGTGTACAACATGACATATATTTTCTACAAATTTTTAATTTTTGTATTTTGTTATATAGAAAATAAGGATTATTATAAATATTGAAAATTAGTAAACTCATTTCATGGAACAATTGAAGAAATGTTCTTGACGAGTGCAATAATCTAATCATACTTTCGAGAAATCAGTAAAAATTTCGTGCAGTTTACTAACATTATCAAAATCTATAATATCCAGCCTATTTCTGAAAAAATTGGGATACTCTTTTCTGTTATACTTAATTCGGCTACTTCAATCCAAACGCATTTGGTCAATAACAATAAGTTGTGTAAAAAGGTTCACGTCTATGGTTCAGTAACTTTCTATGTGTGGCTTCATGATCCTCCGGTACCCCCATAATAATAATACTAATAGTAATAATATTTATTCATTCAATTTGAAATACACCATAATCTTAGTTAGCGACAAATAAATATAGTTTCCACAGCATGATAAACCTGTGCGTGGGTTATATAATTTTAATATACTTACCATAGATTATAATGAATGAAATATATAAATGAAGTTGCTTTCAGTATGAACAAAAAAGGCACTAGAGAAATTGTATACAGATATTACATTATAATCACATATAGTCGATATAGATAAAAATATTTAGTGTGAACAAAGAAAATACTGAATTTTGAAATCAACTGTGAATATTCTTATCATACTGGGTCATTGGTAATTCTTTTGACATTTCACGCGGAATTATGGAGCCTTTCTTTTGAGTTACACAGTCTTTGAGGCTGGTTAGGAAGGTGATACTATCTTTTCTCTATTTTCTTCTTCAGCGAGATAAAAAACCTCACAAATAAACATGGTCTGACATTTAGGTTCATGCAGATACCGGTAGGTAGCTATTTGAACAGTGTTCATTATTTTCAACATATCCGTTCTACTCCTTTCTAGCCGCACTGTTTTCAGTAATTTGGGCATTACGTCAAGGCTTACATTGAAGCTTACTATGTTTCCTACTAGCTCATGATGAAGAATTGTCCAAGCTTCGTTGAAAAAAATGACGGAAATGACAATTTTCAATTTATTCTGAAAATAGTCGACTTTTGAAAGGCACTAATTCAGAAACAGTTTGTCTTGAAAACCTCGTTTCTATTTCAAATAATGAAACGTTGCATCTGATTGAAAAGTGTATAAAAAGTCTATTCACGTAAGATGCATAATTTAGGCTTCATTAGCGAAAAATGGAAAGAAGTGCTCATTTTTCGTTAACATTTCAAAAACGAACAGATAATCTTGTTGAGAAACGCTCTTAATCAATGTTTCTTACGGTTTTTTTGGGAGTATAACCTTCCACAATCTGAAAAATAGGCATTACTTGTTGAATAGAAATTCTGCTGAATGAAGGGCAAATTGAAAAGTTCATCCCGAAAAGTTATTGGGTAATATTGAACCACTGAAGAGTACAATTAGTCAGTAACTTGTCCTACTCATGAATGTTACCTACAAATTGAATAATTAATTGACAAAATTAAATTTCGATACTTTCTATGATTGTCAACGTTTCGGAAAATAATCCTTTTCAGTTTTCAAAACCCAGTTTGTCAACAACGACTCAGCTGTATCCTCTGACACACGTGTGTCGAAGGAAATATATTTGTCAAACATTTAGAAATTTAATTTTTTCATTCATTCCATTTCATATCACGCAGTAACTTATCGGATTGAACTTTTCAGTTTGCCCCTATTACGCTTCAGCAGATTGTCTAATGATTTAGCTGTCTCTATTTTTCAAATTGTGAAAAGTTATTCCCCCAAAAAACAGTAAGAAATATTGACACTTCTATAAAAAATATCTTTTAAGGAATACTTATATTCAAATTCAGCACCACCAAAAAACCCTAAAGTTCGGACACAACTAATGTTTTTAAAAATGTTCTACTTCTGACCAGTTAGCGACACCACTTGATGGATTATATTCAATTACATTCATCTTTTGTTTCAGGATAAACCACACAAGTGTAATCTGTGCAGCAAGTCTTTTCCTACGCCCGGCGATTTACGATCTCATATGTACGTCCATTCCGGCTCATGGCCGTTCAAGTGCCACATCTGCTCGAGAGGATTCTCCAAACATACCAACCTAAAAAATCACCTGTTCCTTCACACCGGTAAGTCTCCACTTAACATAGATATTAGATTAATCTCGAGATTAGTGAAACGCAGAGGGTAAACCGAGCGTTAAAGTGGATTTGTCAGAATAGTTTACGAAGAATGATTTCTTCACGGGGCTCAACGGAACGGGGTGTCAAAATGTCACAGATGTCAAGGAGGCATGTGAAATTTAAAAAATGGGATATGCCGCACGTATAATCGAATGTTTAGATTTACTTCGTTGAGCTACGTATTATGTCTCACGAACAAAAGATCTCGAAATAGTTTTATAATATAATATATACTTAAAAAAAGATCATCAGAACTCACCTTATATACTATTTCTCACCGTATTAGCTTCACTAGTACTTGTTTCAATTTCATTCCATTCTTTCATTTTCTGCATGATAGTCCAACACATACCTCAGAAATTAACTAAGCATTTCGTCAGCTCAGGTTCGGTTTATAAAGCAATACATGAAGTTGATATACGACACCAAATGGCAGTAGAATATTTTTTCAAAAGCGTAATGGCACAAGTTCGATTTTCAGGTTATTGAAAAATTTGTAATTAGTTTTACTCATTTTTTTTTTGGTGATTACGACTCGGAAATTAATGCTTGTCACTGCGGTTTTAGTACGAAGATACGGCCACCCAAAAGTGAAAACATCAGCCATTTCCAGTAAAAACTTCATGACATATGTTTCCACAATCGCATGCTATTTCCATTTTTGTCCATATCAAATGTTCAAATTTCTTTGAGATTGAATTAATTTTCTGTTCTTAAAACAAAAATTAGTAATGAAACTAAATGACACTAAAACTTTGACAAGGAAATTTTTCGTCGGTTGGTAGGGTTCTAAAATTGAACTGGAAATGAATGCTATGTTGTGAGACTATTTAATTTTTGAAAAGTTGATGAATGCTGACTCCCTTTTTGTCAGTTAGATTGTGCCTTTCACAATCATTTCAATGTTTGTAGTTTGGATGGAAAATCATGACCGTCGTCTGTATACAGCAATCTCTATTCTTGTATACTTTGAACTCGGCTTATGTCAGCACGTTATATTTCATAGCAAACAAAGGGAACAAAATCTAACCTTGCTGGAGGTAGATTCAACTATTTGCAACTAGAACTTGAAAAATCATATAATTCAATGAAAATTTATTAAGAATGTAACGTTTTTCAGGTTATAGTTGGTTTAGGTGACATATGGAATTTATTGCATTAACAGATCGATTATATGAAGGAAATGGACTATACTTTTGAAAATCACTGGGCGATTTACAAAACCACACATGTGTTTCGCTATATCTGTTTTGCTTGAGGATGCTATTGTAAGGCGAAATACCTGTTGCGGTTTTTTAAACCGTCCCGGATTGCAGTAAAGTGTTAATCAAATAACAAATCAATTGTCAATAAATTTTCCATAAATGTAATGTGCTGACATCAATGTGATATAGAAGATTTTTACTGTGTATTATAATATGAAGTTGCTGAATGAAAAAGGTGGATTTTTAGGATTTTTCATTGCCTGGTTTCCTGAAATTGACAATTTTTCAACAAGTTCGTAATTTGAGCAGACGTAAATCTGAAAGTAGGCCGGAGCCCAAGTTTTGACTTCGGATTCGTGATTAGCGGCAAAAACAAGTTATTGAGATGCAAAAACTCTGTCAAAGAATAGGGTGACTCCGAAACATGAATATGTCCTAGGGCATTGGTAACTAGGTTAAATGAGCTATATTTTCAATGTTTTCACTGTTACTTAAGTTTATTTATCAGTTGATCCCGAAATTGGAGTAAAAATTTCTCAGTGATCATTTTGTCAAAAATTATAACTAGCAGAAATGAAAAAAAATGCAAACGTCAAAAAACTGAAAATGGCACCCAGTTGACCTATTGTCAACTGAAATTCCTTCCAGATACTGGTTCAAATACTATTTCAGAGCGATGGCCTATTTACAAATACATCGAACTTGGATTTGACATAAAACCCACTTTTATTTTGAACATTTATGCATTTTCTCAAACCTCACTCCACAGAATTACTTTTTTTTGAAAGCCGATTTAAAAATCGATTTACATATCCCGTAGGTGTTTCGTTGGATCTTCTAGACTGAAAGAATCATATTTTCCTTCACGATCATTTATTCGGCCCACGTCTCCACTATTATCGTTAATTTGGGGCTGCTATAGCTAAAAGCCAAGAATGCATGGGCTACTTGATCCGCGCACCTTATAATTTGTGAGATTGAAATTGAAATTCCACTGTTCCTTCGACATTAATAGGCAAAGGCAATTTTTAAATCTAAAGTCTATATTACATTGACGTAGAAACATCTACGGAAAAAAATGTTATAGATATGTAGAATATTCGTATTTTTATAAATATTCAAACTTTCTCATTGTAATATTCTCTTATATGAAATGACAAGTGAAAAATTATAGAAGAAAGTACGTGTTTCCACTTAAGAAAAAGTATTTCACATGTAACACTTATGGATTACTTAAATGGAATTGAGAAGAAGAAAAATCAGGAAAATTTATTGATTTAGAAATATTTTTTAAAAACGAGAAAACACAATTCTGTTTAGAGTTTGAAGTTGAAATTCTTCCATTTTCTCATAAATGAAAGGGGTTTCATGTGCACACATTAAAGCAGGTGTATACGGGTTGGACTCTCCCTCCAGGTGATTTCTCTCGAGGAATCTGATGGCTTAACCCTTCCACACTTTTAAATCATCAAGGTTATTTGAAAGTCAACTTTTTTTTCTACTGAAACATTGTTGTATATGGCTTCCTGAAAAAACGTTCCCTGCAAGTGGCCGTCGAGGGATATCTCTCGAATACTTTCACCATAAACGCTGGTGTTCCCAGGAACCCATGTTGTCTCCAACCCTCTTTTCACTCTATATAAACGACTTATTGAAAAAAAAACAAGAATCTTACATCGTTTTTCCAAATGGATTTAGTCTTCGGCGATTCAAATCCAATGTGAATCACTACTTTCGCACAGGCACCGCTCTAAGAGCGCCTTAAGGATTTTCCTCTAGTGCTTGTGTTTTGTCCTTAAAAAAAGGAACATCTATTTTCGAACCGGAACATCTGTTTTCGAAACGGGACACTAGTTTTTGAACCGAAACCGAAAAGAGCGGACAATTTCACCTTCAAATAATTATTATTTGAATTTAGAGTTGACGAGGTCAAATATAGGTCAAAAAAACGTCTGTAAAATGAGACCGAGTGGATAAAGTTAAAATCGAATATTTCAGAATATTAGATTCTTTGTATTAACTATCATGACCTTTTCTTTTTTGTGTTAACACTGGACTTGCGAGTTTCAATTGATTTCCAACTGACTTGAGTCCATGCAATGGGTCATCTTTTGCGATGATGTTTGATTGATAAAACTGTGTAAATATGTTGAAACAAGACATTTTACTCTGAAGTCATATACTCGTATTACCAATAATAACCATCAACAACAAAATGCTTTGTGTTTGGCTTGTAAAAAATGCTACTGATTATTGAAAATGTCAAATCTCAATATAGAATGTTTACTTCAACAGTTGTATCGATCTTTACAACCAAAAATTTTGCTTGCATTATTTCTAAATGAGGTTTCTTGAACACAAAAATGTGTGATTACACTTTCTTGCTGAGTTAAAATGGATTTGTTATTAATTAGTATATTAATAAAAGTGATGATTTTCCTTTTATTGATTCTGAACCTAGGAAACTATGTTGGAATTTTGATATCCCAATAATCGATGAAAGTTTTGTATTTCATCTTTCTGGAACTGACAACTATCAGTGCCTGACATATTTTTTTTTAAAAATGACTTATTACTTTCACTAATTCGGTCACAATAGATTTGACGGATTTACAAAAGACAGAATTATAGAGTTGTAATAATATCAGATTGAAAATATTTGTACTTTCAGAAAAGGAATTGGGTAATATTCAGGTTCTTTTAGACTAATTAAATCGATATATTTTTCTTTATAACTGACTTCTTGGTTTGATTTTCCATTCAGTATGTAACATAACCAATCGATTTCGTGTGGACGCCGCTGTACCGCTATATCTCAACAAATTGCACTCCTGCGCTCACCAAATTAGAATTCTGAAGTAGCCAAAATACTGTAAAACAAAAGAACTACAGCACTCTAGATTGGACGTCGTCTGAAAGGTATAATTACAATCGGACAGTAGTTTCATAGCAAGCCGCGTAATCACGGTCTTCTAGATCAGCCCGAGGACGTGCCCATCGCAGCTACCGTTCGGGTTTCTGCAGGAGTTCAATTAATAGTTATATCCACCACGTTGCCAAATGAACTAAAGTATATGTAACTTTGATATACCGCTAATAATAACAGTAACTAATTGCAATAACTCTATTGGAATGATCTTGCAATAGAGAATACGATTATACTAAAAAGACAAACAGTTTTGGGCAGAATGTCTCACAATATACGTTATGGATTTTCATCAAGTCTCGATCAATT
>WOGN01002515.1:0-16579 GCA_015342105.1 Leptinotarsa texana
GCATGTGAACAATTGACAAATAAACATATTATTATTATTATTATTATTGGCTGTCGCGGGCCAGATTGATGACAGTAAATCATTGGCTGTCGCGGGCCGGATTAATGACACTGGCGGGCCGGATTTGGCCCGCGGGCTGTAGTTTGGAGACCCCTGGTCTAGAAGAAGACATATGTAGGTATATACATCAACTGGGAGACTGTTGTTCATGGAGAGTAATGCAAAGTGTGAAAGCTGAATAAAGTTTTGTCGAACTGAAGCTAGGAAGCAGATGATGGACCCGAAAGTTATTTAAAATTCCGAACTTTATGAATTGGCCAACACGAAGAAAAGCATACAAATTATGTACATGACATTTTTAAATTTCACGACATTGAATTCACGTAAAATAGGAAAAACCAGATAATATCAGCTTCAATATGAAAGATCTGAATGAGGTATCCGTTTATCTCTAGAAAATTTGAGAAAACCCAAAAACTAAAGTCTATGCGATCAAAGTTGTGGGCGACAGCTAGATTTTTAATAAATCCGTTGGCAATGCATTGAAAGAAATAACATGGCAGCGTACTTCTCTTTCATAACGCCAAGCTTTTCAGAATCACATCATTTCGTTTCTATTTTGTCGTATCGAAGAGAGAGATGCCTACCAGTATTATTCATTACTTGTTTTAAAACCAACCACAGTAAAAGTGGTTTTTAACTATAACTCCAAAACATACACTGTTAATAAACACCAGAACTGCAACACTCTTCCCGGCGCGCACCGAAAAGGGTGTTGCTGATCTATATTTATATCTAAAATGTTACATTTTCAGATACATATCAATGATTTTGAGTAGAAATTCGCATGAAATTTTCTCTTGATGGTTCCCGCTAATTTCAACAGAGCGATTGATTTGAAGGTAAACAATGGGCTGACACAATTGTTAACAATGGGCTGTTTAGAATGGTATATTTCATATTTTTTTCTGATTGATTCGGCCGTTACTTGATGAAGATCCATAGTAATTTCAAAAACTACACCTCACGATTTGATCTCCACAAACTATATTTGAAAAATATATCACAACATGTTCAAGTCGTGAAGTATGGTTTTTGAAAGTATATTTCCCTTTACTATTTCCAGACATTCGAAAGCAACCAAAAATCTGGTGTCATGTACCGATCTCAATAATTTCAGACAGTGTTCATGTATTCTGTGGCCTTTCCCCAAGGCATCTGGTCTTTGAAATATGCTCCGTATCCTTTCAAACTAGTTTCAATGGTTCACTTGTTGAAGAGAGCAAGACGTTTTGAAGGCTAATTTCATGTTCAATTACATTATTTCATGATTCAAATTAAGTTGTTCGCTGTTCGCAGATGACACTACATTATTGGCATTGCAGGAATGAAAGGAAATTGCACGATTTTATCAGCAAGGATATATTCAAAATAAAAGACTGGTGATGCTCATCTCTTGTCATTTAATTTATCAAAAACTAGCAACATCAACCACAAATGCTCGACACTGGATATTTACGTGGGTACTCAATTAATATTAAACAAAATGTCAGACAAATTTCTGGGATTACCAATAGATAAAAATTTGGATTTTGAAGGTCACATGAATAATCTATGTAAAAAAAAATTCATTAGTATGCTTTACAGTCAGAATATCAGCAAACGTACTGAGCTCTATTGTGGCAAAAAATGTGTACTTTGCTCTCATTGATTCCCATCTGCGATACGTATCTGTTTTTGGGGAACGTGTTGCCAATACATGTTTGATAGGGTGTTTGTACTACAAAAAAGAGGAGTTGAAAATATGTGTAGAATTGGATTCAGGGATTCCAGTCGACCTTTATTCACAAGGCATAGAATCTTGACCTTGCCTTTCATACTTGTCTTGGAAATGGTATGTCTGATGCCAAAAGATTTAGGAGGGGAATTTTCAGTTCACCTCGAAGAAATACGAGAAATAAACTCAATATTAGTTTACCGATTCCAATATCATGTTCAACCATTTGCCAATTGAGATCAAAGGCATAACATGTACCAGTGAATTTAGAACGTCTAAAAAAGCTTCTGATTTTAAAGGCCTATTATTCTTTAGACGAGTTTTATTCAGACAGAAATTTAAATTCTATAAACAATTAATTTTTATTATTATGTTTTAGTACTTCCCTACTGGTATTTAAACTGTGTGACTTTTTTAACTTTCTGTTTGATGTTTACATTTGGCTCTGCACTGTATAGTTGAAAATGTTACGAAGTAGATACTTACTTTTGTTTTCTAAGCATTTACTTTTTATATTTTAATACTTTATAGTTTTCATATTCTTATATCTACACTCATTTGTTGCATAAGAATATTAAATTATTATTTATTTCAAAATGTAGCATATATAGTTTTACTTTCTGACTACTTTCTCACCCCAAAATTCTGAAATCACCAAATGTTCAAGTACTACTTTTAATTTGTATATTTTATATATCTTAGAATAGTACCACTTTGTCAATGATATTTCATCTTCGACATTAAAATACATTTTGATTGATTGATTGTTAATTTTTAGCGTTTTTTTTCAAGTATGTCTATCTTTCGAAAAATTATAATATCAAGATGAAGTTAAAAAACAACATTTTGTTTTTCCTTGTATAAAATGGCATAAAAGGAATTTTATTTTTAGTTTAGAAGTAGGGGATGAGGTTGAACAATTCACCTACAAATTGTAAAATAATCATTGAAATCGACAAAATACTATCAATGATATCTATTGTGATTACTTCTTAATCGATTTTGCGTATTATGGATTTTTACTTTTTGACAATATCCATGCTTGTGATGGGTTTCAGGAAATTTCCTCCTCTTTTTTAATCAATTTTCAAATTTGACAGCAATATTGCATTAATTCTTATCCAATTAAGGACTACAAATTCATTGTGCATTCAATATACCTCTTTACAGCATGTAACTCAAATTAATATTTTCGAAGATATTACACATTTAAAATGCATAGATATAGCGTTTGCGGTAGTACTGGCCGGAGGTCCGGCGGCGTATACCTATAAATAGGGCGTCGCTTCACCTTATAGCAATCCAGGACATCCTAGAGGAATACCCATTGATAATCCGATAGCGGACGATGGACAGCAGTGACCTGGAAAGAACTGAAATCTGAGGACACACTCCCCCAAACCGTCCCGGCCTAAACAACCCGTACAGCCACCAACAGCCAGTCCCTTGCAATGAACCCGGACCACCCGACGGATCTATGAATTCAACACACAACCAGAATAAACACAAACAACACTACACTAACATCAACACACAAAACAAAACACACACACACAATACACTCACCCTGAAGAGGCATTAGCCTATAACAGGGCCACACACAGAAACACCTACACAAAAAATTGTTATACACTAGAAAAATGTCAATAAACGGTTTTGAATTGTACCACTTGTATTTGTAACTAACGTTCCTGCAGTTTAATCCTATACGGGCATATTCAAACAATTACAATAGAATTGTAATTGTTTGATAAGTATTTCAATTTTCAGTTATCTATTCAACAGTTATTTGTTTTTGAAAATCGGATCAGCCGTTCCCGAGTAATTATAGTCGTTTTATATTAGTTTGAAGGATTTACAAAGGATAAATATCATGATTTTGAGAAAAAGTGTGTTCTAAACTCGTTCAATTTCAATAGTTGATCGAATCGGACACCATACACTTCTACACAATAATTGAGATTGTTGAAAAATTCATTACGTAATGTTTCTCGGGTAATTTCTTTGGGAGCACCTCTGAAGGAGTCATATCAGGTAATGCCGCGGGTCATTCTAAGGGACCACGTTTATCTATCCACTGGTTTGAATTATTCTCATCTAGCCACTTTCAAATCAGCTCGTCGCAATAAAAAGGTACGACATCTTGCTGAAATCTAATATCATTTGAAAACTCATTCGGATTTGAGAATTTTCCAACCCGGTAGACAAATATGATTCCTGATATGACGCCTCTAGATGTTTTTGGGGAAATTCTTGATAGCTGAAGTATAGGATACACAACCACAATTCATTTCAGGAACGTTTCATAATGTACAAAAAATAATTAAAAACAGACTTCTTTATTGCCCAGGAAAAAAATGATTAACATTGCAATGAACTGGAGTTGAAACTGATATAAAACTACTAATTACTCGGGAACGGCTAATTTGATTTCCAACAAAAATCTGTTTTATGTCTGTTATCAAACAAGTTATTACAAAACCCCTTTTCTACTTTAAAAAAAAAGTTGGATGCGCCTTCTCGGCAATGAGTGATGCAACAAAAACTATTAAAAATGTTTTCATGTAAACAGTACTTTTCACGTAAAATTTCTCCGATCTTGATATCTTATTCTGTTCAAAAGTTGAAAATGGGGACTATTCATGTCCGTACTGTATACTATATTGCGTATTATATTGTTTTTAGCATAGCATTTGTAGTACGTATTTAACTCAGGGTTTATTAACTACTACCAATGCCGTAGCCAGGGGGGATCAAGGGGAATTGATTCCCCGAAAGTTCTACAAGCAACGGCCATCTAATAATTATATCAAATACAACGATTGGCTTGTTTGCACATCAAAGGAGCCGGCAATGAAATTAATAACTGGTCTTCTCCTCTGGACCTATACGTTAAGGAGGTTGCGTTAATGGCCATGATACGATTGCACAAGGCTGGTGTACCTAAACCTCGAAGTAGGAATGGGAATGAGTCAATTGAGGCTGAGCCTATGGCGAGAAGCGCTCACTGCGTAACCTCTGCTGCAGGCGACCAGTAATGCATTGAGGAATGTTTCTCAATTTGGGTTATTACAGCAAATGCAAGTTTGAACAAAATAAAGTTGAGTTTAGCTCATGAGTTTTTCAAATTCACTTCGAAAAGTATTCAAATTGATTTTTAAAATGTTGGGTTTTAATTTTTGAAGGGAGTTGTTTCTAATTCACATATTGGCAACATCGCCTACATCAAATTGAAATAATTCATACGTACCTAAATATTCTACTTTAAAAAAGGAAAATTATCTTTATAAATCAACAACTAAGGCAAAATATGAATTATAGTTCAATACCACCTCCACAAGCCACATAAACACCAGTTGTTTTGTTATTTATTTATATGTAGGAAGATAGGTTAGGTGCACAAAATGTCATATGTCACAGAATGTCTCGGAACTCGGAACATATTAAACAGAACAGGACGCCTCTGAAATGTGTCATGTGAAATAGAAACGCATTCCTTTAAATGTTGAATGCATTATTTCATTCCTCTTTTTAAGTATTTAAATAATTTTTTAAAGAAAAAGGTTGATATGATCGGTTTAAAATGCGTTGTTTTAGAGGTCTTTTATGAAAACTACTTGATTTTCGTCAGGAGGAACATTCCCCATTGCGGACCTAGCCAAACGTTACACCCATGCTCAATTCCTAAAGAGATGGGATGAAATCAAAGGATGCAATCTTGCCAGGATCACCCTGGGAGACCCTGGAAAGCTGGCGCAGAGGAATTATCTAGCAATGACCAGGAAAAAATCTACGTTTAACAGTAGGATTTCTGACTGTCCAGTGTCAACTAAGAAAACACCTCCATAATATGGGGGTGGTGGGCACACCTTCATGCAGGATGTGTGAACAGGATGATGAAACTGTCAGGCATGTCCTATGACAGTGTCAGGAACAGGGTCGTCACCATGGGGGGGAATAGGGGTACCCTCCCCCCTGCTTTTTCGACTTGGGAAAAATTGGTAAAAGTTGGGAAATTTTGGGCCATGAAGATAGAAAAAAATAACAGTAAAAAATGAATAAAAAGTCAAAAATAAATGAGAGAAAAGAAAAGGAGAGGTAATAAGAAAAGGTAAAGAACCAGGAGAAGGTTTGGATTTCCCAACATGCGTAACTTGAAGATAATTCTGAGTTGTTTGAAATCTTCAAAAAAGTTTAATTTCTCTCAAATAATAACAGTCCTCAAATTTTGAAGTGACAATTTTACAAAATTCCCAATTTTTCGCTGTTTCTCGACTTGTAAAAGTTGGGAAAATTCAGACCGTGAAGATAGAAAAAATAATAGTAGAAAACAATCAGCACAATATTATTTAAGTGTTGTGGAAGACCAAGGACCTTATAGTCCAAAGCAGAATAATTCCCATTATTATTTTTATAATCACCAAAATGTATTTTTGTTTGTGCAATCCATTAAAAATTCTATCAAGTCCTTGGAAAAACGAACCAAGTGCTTGAAAGGGAATATTGAAAAAAAACTTCCCCGAAACACAATGAGTAAACCTTACGGCAATGTGTGTACAAACTTTCAAAGATCTTGGCGACACTACCTTTTCATATGTAGCCCTGAAAGGACTTTCTGTTCTCTGAAACGCCTCAAAACTTATTTAAGAAACTCCACAAGACAGGAACGACTAAGCGGTTTGGCACCAATCCACCGTAGAATTGACATCGACACCGAGGAGGTAATTGATGTGTTTGCTGTAAAGAAAGCTAGAAAAATAAAATCTGATTTTGTAAAAATATGTTAATATTTCTATAATGGTTTTCTAATAAATATATATGATCATGAAACACGATTTTCTGTCTAGTGTTCCACCAAACCAAAACCCCCTCGTAAAACTGTTTTCTAACTACGGCCTTGACTACTACTACTATTGTGTCCTCTTCAAATGAACTGACTGGTACAAATTCCGATACATGAAAATTTCATCTAAAATTTGTATCTGCTGGTTTACATGAATTAATAATGAACCTTGATTCATCTGGATATGTCATATAAAGGACAGGCCTCAAAAAGCCAATATTTGTGCAAGCTAAGGATTATTGGGCTTTCATTTTCCCACATGTGATCAATAGCACGGCAGAGAGAGACACTCTTTAAATTCATGTTTCCTAATCATGTTATCGGACAACTCATAACTATGCTACGAAAGTACCAAAGAGATTATGAGCCTTCATAGGTCGAATTTGGAACCTATGGCGTGGAATTATTCTATTGAACATACTTTTCCCTCATCAGAACAAACTTGCTGTCTTTTTGACACGTGTTTCACTCACCAGATTAGCATAATCGGAATATGAATAAAATAACTAGTTTTTTCAAAAGATTATGGCTGTAGCAAGCCGGCTCATAGTTTTGATTTTCTTATAACCCATTCCATAGATAAATCTAATTCAATTTCAATCAGCAAATAATACACTTCAAATAATGAAATAGTATTTATTACAAAATTTCATTTCAATTGTTCAGAACCGTTATTTAGAATTTCATCAAATAGAAGCAACAAACATAATTGAAAATATTGATGAAAATGAATGCTATAAAATAATAACAAAGTTTAACAAATATAAATTTGAATTGTTTTTTCAGAACCAAAACCCTACGTACATGTCAACATGTTCTATTTGAAAATATAAACCTGTGTATAAAAACTATTTTCAATAAAAGCAGAAAACACATGTTTCAACAACATTATGTTCTGGTACACACAGCAAATATATCAGAACTGAAACTGCAGGTTCTCTCGATAAAGATAAAAAACATTCTATTTAAAAATATAAATAAAAATAGATCAGTGCATAAAAATTTTGTTTTAGAAAAATATAAATCCCATAAATCAGGTTCCAATTTTTTTTCCAGGTACCATAGCAGGTATATCACAGAATTTCCTGGCATTCAGATTGGCCCAATCAACAAACTTGTCGCCAAGAGTAGCAGCACAAGTAATTAGCATCAAAACATCACCTTCGGCTTGATGGAGATTTTCAGGAGGTCGATTCGTCAGTCTGGTGTATACATCACATAGTTTGAAGCTAATCCTGAAAATTATTTCATTTATTTAAAATTATTATGGGGATTTTATACAGCTGTAGAAAGGCAAACTTTTAGTTCATCCCGATAACTTACTTAAAAAATCCAATGGAGTTTTTACGAAGAAAAATGTGCTATTCCTCAAAATATGTTATACTCAATGATTTTGCCAAACATTCTATAAGTATATCTGTTAATAACTGATTAGAACTGGCTGATACTTGATGAAAATCCATATTAAAACTAATTAATACAGTTTATTATAGCATTTTCACTATAAAGGGTTTTACAAAAACCGCGACATGTGTTTCGTTATACAAAAGGTTCCTCAAGGGTAAACTGTTTACGCTTGACGCTTCAGTGATACTCAGGGATATATTGAGGGCAATTAAATCATTTAAACTGACTTACCCCGAATTGAAGCGGAATTTTTTTCGAACACCTTCTTTCCTCATCTTAGATGGATAAGGAAATTCAGAGGCATCAGTCCTTACTTTTTGTTTCTTTGGTGTAGTTTCATTTATTTTCTGAACCTTAAGGGCCTTTTCAATACATTGTTGTTCAAACTGTTCAGCGGCTCTACATAAAAGCAAATCATAATCGTCTGTGAGTTCAATAGGCACAGTCTCTTGGGATATTTTTTCTACTCTAGTGTCTTGGAAATGGATATCTTGAAATGTAACTAAAGAGTCTATACACAAAATGTTTTCTGCCAATGAACTTTTGGTTTTGTTAATTTCAGTGTGCAAAAGGGGAAAATCAAAATGATTTCCATTGTGAGCAACTAAACATACTGGTTGGGGATTATGGTTCAAAAAAGCGTTAATGGATGCAACTGTTCCTGCAGAAAAACTGGGCAAATTCTCAAGGAGATGATTTGATAGACCTAAAAAATAATATTTAATTTATTAATCAGTCAATCAGAGTATAGTTTATTGTCTGAGGATATCTCATGTGTGTGTGTGTGTGTGTCTATTTTAACAATATTTCAATATTTTCAAGATGTATAATACATTCTTCCTTAGTTCTAGAAGTTAGTATTTGTTAGTCCTAGTAAGTTGTTTTGTCAAAGCTATTTTGACAATTAAATGGAAAAAAAACCATTCACAATATAGAAATAGACAAATACTTGTGTACATATAAGTAAAATATACATTCAACATACATTAGACTTGCCAAGTTATTAATTTATGAAAATACCTCTCATATTTGTAATATTTCAACTATTTCGGAAATGCTTGAAGTTGATTATGTATTTTGAAAGGCATTAAAGCTCATTAAGATCTCAATACGATTGGACAGGGTATTCCTGTTATCATTTTGACTGGTTCAACCAATATACCAAGTAATATGGAGTTTATTTTTTGTATACTAGGCATAACTTTTCCAAGATTTAAAAAAACATGGATGAACATTTTTAGTTTTTTGAATAATGCCTTACAGGATACTCTTGGCTCTACCTTGATATTGTATTGACTGAAATTTTGGAAGAATTAATATGGAGTTGAATAATAATATAATAATTGTTACAGTTTTCCAAAATGTGATAATTATAATGTGCTTACGAAAAAGCATGATGCACAATTTTTACAGTTGTCAGCATCTGGATTATAATTTTTTATTTAGGTGTATGGACATGATTTCTACAATTCAAGTCACTGTCCAAATTTAGTCTAATAAATTTGTTCAGAACATCATATCTTATAATACATGTTGAAATGTTAAAAAATTTGTTTTTATTATATTGAAAGAAACTTGATAATCATCAGACCAATCTTAATGTTTAGATATATCATTAGCTATTTAGAAGGTGGTTGCCTCTTCTTTATGTCATAACAAATTATCAGCTAAAATAGTGAAATGTCCTCCCAATTTTCATGTTAAAAAGGTCATTGAAGTATACAAAACAAGAAGATGCCCAGCTACATAGGTATCCGTTTGAAAATCTATATTTGTTATATGTACCTGTAATTTTTTCAGCGCCATCAGAAATTAATTTGCAGGGATTGAAACAAAAATTCAATTTGTTCTGAACTCGTGGAAATACTCCTAGTCGAATATGATTTGCTTGAACAGCCACCATACTAAGTTCAGTAATCTTTGTTTTATTATTCTCAGCAGAAGGCAAACCTGTGGTTTCCGTATCCATAAAAACAAAAGTTTTTATATCATATGATTCCGAGCATGATTCACTCATCTTTCGAATTCCTCGTAAAATTGGAATAGTACCACTTTGAAAAAGTTTAAAAAACCTTAGGATAGTAACGGACATTAAAACTAAATTGTTTTTGTTTCTTCATTATCACTGCATTTTGAGTGTTTAAATATAAAAGTAATATTTTCAAATAATTAAATATATACTATCTTTGTATATGGGATACTACCCTTCCCAATCACACAAAAAAATTTGGTTATTACGTAAAAAAGTAAATAATTCTAGTCTTCTTTCTTCTTCTTCTTTTTCCAATAGTGGCTTCAGCTGCCAGGACTATCCAGCCAGGGGTTCCAGTATCATGTTATTACTACTGGTGGAGCCCACACAGAAGTGGATCTGAGTTGGACCCAAACCTCACCTGGGTTTGCGCTAAAACAAAGTTCGACTGTAATTTGAAGTCAGTTAACAAGCAATGACCGACTGCATGCACTAGAGTGTAAGCACTAATGTGAGGTGATGCACTACGGTTACATGTATGGACACTACGATCAGGTCATGATTGTCAAAGCACTGCATGCGCACAATTATTAGGTCTGTCTTGATCACTACAACTTTATATTGGATGCAATTAGGAATTTGGATATGGTTTGTATGTTAGATGGTGATATATGTTTGAAAAAGATATCGTGAAAGGAAAGAGGCTGAATTGTTGAAGGAGGGATGCTGAGAGAGGCATGAAGTATTTGTATATTATTGGAATTATTAGGGCAGGCAAAGAATATATGTAGGAGAGTCTGTATTTCCCACATTCGCAGCGGTCGTCATCAACTATCTTAATTTTGTGGAGATACGCTTTATTGAGGGAATGAGTACTCCTAATCCTGCACATATTGACGATTTCTTTGCTAGAACAAGTAGCCAGATGCTTGAACCATGGATTTTTGTAAGGTTGTGGTACAGAGGAAAAGTAAAGTTTGGCTTTGAATTGTCCGTCTCCGCTATATTGATTGGTTCAGTCTATCCAAATATTATGTTTCAATAACGCTTGAAACTCTCTATAGTCTGCTTGAGTATGATTAGAGAGTGGATGATTTCTTCCAATATTGGCTAAAGTATCAACTATATCATTACCCTTGATGTTGGAATGATTCATATTCCGCTACGCTTGTATATCTAACACAATCAATTCGCGCATGCGCTCTATTCTAAATTAAATACCACAAAACTTACAGTTTGTAGTTTGTGTACCGTTCAGACACCACCAAACTGAACTGTCACTAATGTAAGTAATCAGCATCATGCTAATTTTCAACCGCGCAACTCAATAGATGGTACCTAATTTTCTAAGTTTACAGCAGTTAATTTTTGAGAGCTGTCGTCTCGATCAAATATTTCTTAGCTTGAAATAATGATTTTGAAAAGTAAAAATAAACATCAATTTATTCTCGTACCAATAGTCACTCAGAGCTCTAGAACGATCATTCGCGAAAGGTCTACCGCCCATTCCAGTTGGAATCAGACAATCAATGTCGAGAAAAAGTTTGGTTTCTAGACTATCTGTATTTTTCTGAAAATGCTCCGTTTCCGTCAATTACAACTGCGGTAGCTTTTTCGCTCGAGCTACAATCGGATAAATTATCTTCCATTTCCACTGTAATTTTTGTTCTATATAATTTATAATACTCGAGACTTTCAGTTTCAAAATTATGGAGGTTATAAGGTTCATGAAATGAATGAAAATATCAAAAAATATTCTTCTTTTAATGGCTTCAACTACTAAGACTATAACGTATTGACTGTGCATTCAATTATTCAACTTTCAACTGTCAGCTTTGAATGCTGTCCACTGCCTCTTCCATATTTTTTTCAATATTGAATATTTGTAGAAAATTCCGCTGCTTTATATTGAATTCCGCTTCGCCGCTACCGTCGAGTAAATTCCGCTACAGTGACGGAATTCCGCTACGGTTGGCAACTTTAAACTATATAGTCGCTACACATGAATCAAAATCACGCTACACTGCTTGATATTCCGCTACGCTTGTATATCTGACACAATCAGTTGGCTCATGCGCCCTATCCAAAATTTAATACCACAGAACCTTCAGTTTGAAGTTTGTGTACCGTTCAGATACCACCAAACTGAACTGTCACTGATGTAATCAGGATCATGCTAATTTTCAACCGCACAACTTAACAGATGGTACCTAATTTTCTAAGTTTACAGTGTTACATTCTTGATAATAATCATACAGCCCTGTATTTAAATAAACTACTTTAATATAATAAAACAAGATACATTTTCTTAATACCATATAGCCACATACTACTGCTCTAGTCTCTCGTTAACCTTGGTCTATTCGTTGTTCGTCAACCTAGGTATGTTCGTTGACATAGTTCTCTTAACGTACAGCAGTTAATTTTTGAAATCTGTCGTCTCGACCAAATATTTCTCAGCTTGAAAAAAGATTTGGAAAAGTAAAAATGAAAATCAATTTGTTCAGGTACGTATAATCACACTGAGCTCTTGAACGATAATTCGCGACAGATATAATCCATCCTTTCAAGTTGGAATCAGACAAACAATGTTGAGAAAAAGTTTGTTTTCGAGACTTTTGTATTTTTTTGAACATGTCCCAACCCCGTCCCATTCCAACTAACATAGCTCTTTCGCTCGAGTCATAATCAGATGAACTATCTTCTATTTCCAGTGTAATTTGTTTCATATAAGTTGTAATACTCGAGACAGTAGAGACTTTTAGTTCCAAGACATTTGAGGTTACATGGTTTATGATATGAATCAAAATATTCAGAAATATTCTTCTCCTCATTCATCATGTATTGGACTCACTACTAAGACTATAACATATTAGTTGTCAGCTTCGAGGGCTGTCTGCGGATAGCCTTAGTTGCTGAGGCCATTGAATCGAAAAGAAGATGGAGAGTGCTGTCCACTACCTCTTCTTCTTCCAAATTTTTTTCAATATTGATTATAGGAAATTCCGCTACTTTGTGTTCAAATCCGCTACGCAGCTACCGTCGAGTAAATTCCGCTACAGTAGCGGATTTCTGCTACGGTTGGCAGCTCTGCGGGAAGCATATGACCAGTTCTACTTCTGTTCTGTTACTTGGTACCAACACAGAAGAGTAAACAGTGTACCAATACTCCGTTTTGTATTGTGCAATAACAGCTTCGTCCTTGGATTCAGGTCGGCATGCTGTGCGCAGTTACCTGAATCCTTCATTAGCTTCTTTTTCTTTTGTCTAATGGAAGTAGAAACCAAAGGAATAAGCACTCAATTCGCCGAATGACGACCGAAGTATGGCAATAAATCGAAGCGTGTTAGTCAGGATTCAATATTCGTATCTCTATATAATATAAAAAATAATCAAATATAACATAAATTTATACGGAGGAAAAATATTGAAGGATCTGAATAAGCCGAAAAATTGTATCAGACCTCAAAAAAAAAAAAATTGTAGATGTTGATATTTCTTCTAATTTGTGGATTCATCAATTAGATAACTTCACTGGGACAAACCACATATCATAATTATCAAGAGCTATTTCAGAAAAAACTATAGATATTAGAAGTAAGCAGAGTAAGTTAAAAATAAGAAGAAGGCAGCTTTACAACAAAATTAATTATTTTCGAAGGACAATAAATATTTACTTCTGTTCAAGTGAATATTTAATAAATTCAATACGAATCCCATTTTGATTTACTACGGTTATGTATCGATAAAAATTAAATGAAGGTGTTATTTTCTCAATATGATTTATCAACAACTATTCAAAGGCTTTCTTATGTTTATTTAAACTTAATGTAATAACGGATCGGATTGTAAGACATGTATCTAATTAATTTTTTGATATTTTTTTATTATTCCTCAATTACCTACTCTGTGCATGTGTCATTCTTGCCAGTTGTCATGTAAGTTATTTACGATGTAGCATCAAATCAGTGTTCTGTAATTGAAGTAAATTACAAAGCAATTCAGTTGAAATTAATTACAGATAACTGACACCAATGACAAATGCATAGTGCCAAATTGAAAACAATACATGACTCCGTTGGTAAATTGAAAAAATTACATAAACTTCTACTGAAAACTTCAACAACATGCTCGATATGGAATGAATACAATGGATACAATCAAACGAAACTGCAAAATCAAGAATACAAACATCATATACATTTGACAACAGACACTTAATAACAAATACACATGGTAGTCAATATAGTTGGTGTCACTTTTGGGTTCACCAGTAATTCAAGTGCAGCCTGTCTCGAAAATATTGAATCGCTCCAATCATTTCGTTCGTTTTCTGTTTAAACTTTCGAAACTTGTTGAATGGCAACACTGGAGTGTACACACATTGTGAAATAGACGACATCATAAGACACATGGCATATCTTAAAATGTCAAGTGGTTTAGATTTCCCGCGGTAAATGCATTTTGTTGTTTAATTGTCCTGTAATTGTGTATTATTATTATTGTTAGTTTATCGAAAATCATACATAGTGATATTTTTTTGTTGACCATCGTAAGTAATTTGTTCACCAAATCAAGTTTTTACTTACATAACCTTACTTATTTCATGATCAGCAGGAGACTGAGTTACAACGTAAAAATGGCAAATAAAAGACGTCGGCAAATTAGCGGTGACAATCAAACTAAAACAAAGAGAGCAAAATGTAAGTGTTTTTATTATTTGAACATATCATGGTAAATTGGTCCAATTTTTAGTTACCCTCGAAAGTGTCAATCTTCCTACAACTACTACTGAAGGAGTAGTACTAGTAACTGGAGCAGGGGACGTGGGTCAATTAGGCTTGGGGCCTGATGTTTTGGAAAAGTCTAGACCGGCTCTAGTTGAGTTGAATCATATTGTCGTTGATATCTGTGCTGGAGGTATGCATACAGTTTGCCTCACGAAAGAAGGGAAAGTAAGTATTGAATTGTCAAGTGTCTATTCATTTATGCACAGCTAGTAGTCTTATATTTCTCGTTGGGATAATATTTGGAAATCAATTTAGATAAATATGTGAGTTAATAGCAATTGGGAAGTTCAGCGTTCAGATATGACATCTATTGGACATATTGAAACTAGTCCAAATCATAAATAAAAACGAAGTTTTCGTATATTTTTGTGGTTTCTTGTGCTCCATAAGAGTGAAAGCAATTAATTTCACCTATTCATCAAATTTTCATGTCGATAATAAACTCTCTAAAAAACATTACTCTCATTAATTCACAAAAAAATATAAAACAATGAATATAATCTATGTTTAGCATTCAGTTATTCTTATCAGCTTTTTGAGTAACGCCATAATCAGTGGAAATTCTTTGATTTAAACCAGGGGTCTCTATACTACGGACCGCGGGGGAATTCCGGCTCGCCAATGATTTACTGTCATCAATCTGGCCCGCGACAGCCAATGATTACCCAATTGTTGTTTCTATTGCTGAGAAATGCTAGAGAAAACCGCTCATGATGTCCATTTTTGTCAGACAGTTGAGGTCTGCGATGTCTTGAACCCTCCGAGCCACGGTGTTTGCTGACAAACTGACACTTTTAAATAAATTAACCTTTTCGGGGCATATTTCTTCGGCTACTGCAATCAAGCATTCTTTTATCATTTCTTCATCAGTGAATGGTTTGCCATTCGTTAAAAGAACACTGATTACCATTTTACACTGGTTACTTCATCTCCGTCTTCTATGCCTATCTTCAGTTGTTGCGAAAATATTGATTTCAGATTCATTGCAAAAATTATCAATTAAAAAATTATCAGTTAATAATGAAATACTATATAATCTGTAATCCAGATCAAATCTGACATCACTATAAAAGAGAAGAACATAACTTGACTTGTGCTTTTTAGTCGTATTCTTAACAGGATCGATCAACTCGCCAGACTTCCTCTCCAACATTGGGTTGAAGGATAACTCCATCGGAACCAAATATAAGCATCCTTTTTACATAAGGTCTAAAAATCCATGGTCTTTTCGCTCGTTTAACCAAAATTGTTCGTAATGGGAGTAGTCTTGATTTCAATTATTTTGACACGATTTACCCTACATTTAAGAGGCAGGTATTAAACACTATTTTATTGGAAGTCTCGTGAGATGTGTTTCAACTGGTCGATTAAATAAATAAATAATGATATGATGATGATAATTAGAAATTATGAATATTAGAAAAATTCACCACTTTTCTTCGAAACAGAAAAAAAGTATTTGAAGATGGAGAAGTAGAAAGTTGAAACCTTTCTTTGCTAAAATATTAATCTCTCCTAAAAATAAATATATAATATATATTCAATTCAATTTCTTCAATAAGCAACTCTCAGGAATTTTAAATAACATAACATTATAGAAAATACACACTCTCCATTCATTGTTATCCAATTTGGTACTGATGAGCCTTAGGGCAGATGTCTTAAGGCGAAACACACGTGTTTACTAGGGAGGATGGCAATTCTATGTGAGTACAATTTGTTACCATTCATTTAAAGTAGAACTCATGTGAAAGATATCTGATTTTTATTCCACAACGAATGTTTGAAAT
>WOGN01002517.1:0-16576 GCA_015342105.1 Leptinotarsa texana
ACAAAAACAAAAAATTAACATACAAGCTACAACCAAACAAATAAAATTAAAATATTAATAAAAGCTGAAAAAATAAAGATTAAAAAATTATTATTTATATTAGATTAGACAATGAAAGTCGGAACTGATGAAATACACCACAAAACATTGTCAACCACTTTCAAACAATAGCAGAGCATTTTTGGCCTCATCAACATAACATCAAATAAGCTGAATAAGCCCAGTCATCACCCAAAGACGATTGTGGATACTAACAATCAAAACGTCGAACAATCGTGTTAATAGTTCAATTTTTTTTCGATTTTTCAGTTGTTGCTTATAATTCAAGTTTTTTTCATTTTATCAATTTATTTTATCAGCGTTTTAGGAATTTTAACACAATTTATATCATATTAGACAATAGAAGTCGGAACTAATGAAATGCGCCATGATACATTGTCAACCACCTTCGAACGAAAAGAAGAATAATCTTCCTCTCGATAACTTGGTGATCCAAACTCTTGTTGAGGTGTTAAAATAATGGTTTTTGAAAGAAAGATGATTCGTCCTCAAGAGGAAAATTAATTTTCGATCACTTGGTGATCTAATTATTTTTTTCTCTGAAATGGAAGTCTCAGACTTTTCAACGGAGTTAATAGTTTTGAGAATAAAATTTACGCTATACCATATACCACTGATGATATCAGACGCAGTAGCAGACTAAACGTTTGGAACTTAGGGTTTCATTCGACCACAGTTCACTTGATCAAATTCCGTTCTTTTCGATGAAGGATAATATCATCGTAGAATTAATTAATCTGTTGAAAAATTAATATGATCTGAAAATGTGTGATTTTCATAATACTGTAGTGAAAAATGAGCTTTTGTTTAATATAGTTAGTTAAGAGAGCTACACGCGAAAAGAAAACAATAATTCAAGTAGGAGGTGGTTTATCGAAAGTATTAAATAGTTTCTTCAGATCACGGCTGCAAAACTGCAAATATAATTGAATCCTGTATAGGTTTCATGAAAATTTCTCTATTTTTCATATCAACAAACGTCTTTCATTTCGTTAAGCCGTACGAAGATTTTGGTGCATTAGGTGGTGAACGTAAGGATCAACCAAGGCTCATATATGGATGGAGAATCGATTCCCCATTTAACTCAGAAATCTCATAATTTTCTAATAAAATCGTGACTCATCTTGAGGAGCCTTACATTTTGAATGGTGTAGATAGTAGAAATCAAACAAAAAAATTACTCTAGAGTATTTTTATGAAAATTACTGTCCAGCATCAGTTTAGTCACTGATTCTACAATAATTCATATATCTGGAGAAGATAATAATATTTGAAATATGTATATGAACATTATACAGTGCCCATGTGGAAGTTCTATCCTTTCGAAACTTTTGTATTGGACGAGTATCAATATCGTTAAAAATTTCTGGAAAATAACCATTTTCGAAACAATTTGATGGAAAAATAACAGTATGACATTATTTGTCGACGAGGAGGCTCTATCATACTTTTCCAAATAGGAACCGTTCTGATATTTCGTATGATACGTGTTTCGATTCTCTATCAAACATTTTTTTATTTCTAAAAATTGGATCAGCTGATCCCTTATGCATTAGTAGTATTACATTTCGTTCAGAATCTGCAGACGAGAAATACAATATTAAATAAAAACGCATTTGAAACTCATTTCGTCGTTTAGAATGTTCAACTTTCTGACAATAATAAAATCTCTACAAATTCATTTTTCAAATTTCGTGAATCATACTATCAAACCGTTCATTCATGGAATGAGTTGGATCTGAAAATAATTCGACATCCATTCGACACCAACAATAAGCGTGTATATTCTAGTTTTTTGAAATGACGAGAGAAGCGGTAAGTAATTAGATTTGTTCGTCATGTCATAGCTGTAACATCAACACCGTTCATATAGAGGGACCCGTCAATAAGTATATTTCTACGTATGTGTCAACTTGGAAACCCTACAATAAATAGAAGTGACGTTGTTTGGAGGTGGATTGAATCAAATAGGTGAATGAATGTCATTACGATGTCATCGATGACATAAGCAGATCAAGCTTATTCTGTGACATCAAAAAATTATTTGGTACTGATGAGCCTAAGGGGAAGTGTCTTAAGGCGAAACACCGGTGTTTACCAGTGAGGATGGCAATTCTATGTGAGTAAAATTTGTTACCATCCATTTAAAGTAGAACTTATGTGAAAGATATCTGATTCTCATTCCACATCGAATGTTTGAAATACAAACTGAATAGGGAGAAGTATCTTCTGTATAATTCAGTGTTCATATAAAAGTATATGCTTATATGAAAGTAGCTGTTTCAGGAGGACTTTCTATTATTTTGTGTCTGAGAGTTACTTCTTTGTATGATCTACACATTCATGTATAGATTTGCTTCCTTCCTTTATTTGGAAGATTCCCTCATCTTTCTTTTTTGTATTAAGATGGAGTAGTAGAAAGCCAAAAACTTTCTTTCCCAAAAATTAATCACTCCTGAAATATATAACTCCTTCAATTCAAAAAATATTTTTTATTTGTTACTGATAACGCCATCTTTCGTGCAAAATACACACTTCATTCTTAATGTATGTATCTGTGGAAAAAAATCAGTAAACCTAATGTAATAAAAAGTATTAGTATGTTAGCGACATTTACGTGTTTATTCAACAAAAATGATAATGAAATATAAAAATTGAACGATCCAAACTGAATTAAAAATTAAAAGAATTCAATCCAAACCGATTGTTATTATCCAAAGTCGTCTTCGGGTGATGACTGGACTATTCCTCCAAAAGATGACTAATCATAGGTTATTTGAGTGATTTCACCGGTACCGCTTGATTACGAGTTTCCAATGGTTGCGTATCTCTACGCTTGATTGGCTAAATGCGTCATTGGATAACATATATTCAGCTTATTTGAAATCCCTCTTCAACTAGTTTTTCTTCCTGTAGATGATCTTACCTTGGGATCACTCGATTTTATATTGATTGATTATATGGATTTGCAGATTTCTCTTCGCTGTGCGCTTCCATCGTGCTCGGCAATGAGGACTTTCAATAACCTGTTAGTATCACCGATAAAAGATTCGCCGCATTCATAGGTTATCCAGTGAATGGAATTCTTGGAATCACAGTTCGCGTTAAGTGGCCTGGTTTTTGTGAGGTTGCTATAGATATGAAGCAAGTTCTGATGTTGTACTTTGACCCAATTCTTCTCATCCTTTCCGACTATTCTTTGATGTAGATTGTGGAGCCTTCTCTTCTATGCGAGGCTCAAGACTCTAGCAGACTGTGCTTTCGGGCTTCTAAGGAAGGTCCCGAGAAGAATCTAGGAATTATCAAAAAATCTTCAATGGAAGGTTACTCTGAAGTGATGGTGAAACAGACTTTGGCTAGAAGACAGCAAGAGTCTTGCAAGGAGGAGAAGCTGTCACAACCAGTACTTGATCTTTCCTACATCAGAGGACTGTGGAAAAGGATAGAAAGAATTGGGTCCAAGTACATCATCAGAACCTACTTTAGATTCGCAAACACCGCAGCTTAAAGAACACCAGGCGATTGAAGGCGGATTGCGATTCCAAGAATTGCATTTACTGGATACCCTGGGAGTGCGATAAATACTATATCGGTGAAACTAAGAGGCTATTAGTAGTCCGCATTGCCGAGCACAAGATAAGCATACAAAGAGGAGAAACCAGCAAATCTACAATAACGGAATATGTTCAACATAACATCAAGTGGTTCCATACTGCGATCATCCCCACAAAGAAACACTGCTTCCAGAGGAAGTTTGAAGAAACTGCATATATGTTTTCCAAAGACACATTCAGTTCAGCTAACATAGAGATACGCGATGTATGTAAACCCGTAATCAAGCGAAAAATGGTAAAAGTCATAGGTGAAAGCACTCGAATGACCTGTAATCAGTCATATCTTAGACCGATTATCACCCAGAGACCATTGTGGATACTAATAATCCAAAAATCATGAAGTAACTCGACTTGGAGTTTTTTAATTTCAATTCCATTTTGGATTGTTCAATTTTCAATTGTTTGCCTATATTTAATTGTTGGAGGGATAACCTATCATGGGAGGGTAAATCGCTTTGTTACCCAACGCGTTACCTATTCATTAAAATTTTAATCAAAATTTAATCTTACATTATCATAATAATATATATAAAATTTAAAATGTAATCTGAGCTTTTCTCAAGTTAGGCAATTCCAATATCAAATAGTTCAACTCCTATCAAATTGAGTTATCATTTCTGTCAGGCGTCCCGTGATGCATCTTTTTTCTATTTCTTGGTTTTTGCTTGAGATAATTGTTATTTTAGGTTAGTCAGTTTAATTTTTTAATTTCATTGGTGTTTTCAGAGATTTCAAATCATATAATATTATAATTAATAAACAATGAAAGTTCTATCCAATGATATTCAAATAGAGATTAGTTTCTCATTGACTTCAATTTCTCAAAAGAAATTATGTTTCACACTTTTTTGGAGCTGATCACTATCATTAATCAAAATCACAAAAATATTTTGAACTGTCTCATTTTTGGTGTAGATATCACATTACAAATGATATTCTGAAATCCATGTGGTACAAGTATAAATGTTTTCAACTCCTCACTCTACGGTGAGGGATTTTCTCATGTTCACCACCCCTAATTTATGCGTAATTTTTTATATAACCCACCGATTTATGGAAAGTGAATTCATCACATTAGTATATAGAAGCCACTTCTTCCAGAATATAATTTTTTTTTGATATTTCACCCCTTATTTGAGTTGGTATTTTCACTTATCCAAGATTCTTAAGTGCATTATTTACACTTTTGTTTGGTTGCTTACCTCATTACTGATGTCACGTTCTCCTTACATTTCAGTTCATAGACTTTTGAATATAACAAATATTGAATTGAGCCATAATGTGAACCTGACGATTTCTATGGTTGAATACAATACATAATGGATTTTCTCAAATGATTGTCAAAAGCAGAGTTTGTTGACAATTCCGATCCATCATTTCTGAAACTCATGCAATATTCAGAAATACATCACAATTGATCAGTTGTAATATACAGATCGATACATAAATTCATTATTGGTGAAGAGAAATTATATTCACGAATTGGATACTCCTTTATTTGAAGGAATACATTCAGTACGTATGCATGAGAAGAGTTAATGATATAGTTACTATGTGATCTTGTTCCGTGATATATGAGAGTTGAAGTTTTCACGAGAAAGAGGTTGACATCTTATTGGAATATTTCATATGGACTATCTGGAAAGTTTGTCACATCGATGCTACTTGCCTCCCACTAATTCAATCATAATCAAGACGATGAAGAAAATTTGGATGAAATAACATGCTGTAGAGATATAAAAAAATATTTGTATGAATCTTAATGTACTCATTTATAGAAGATAGTGCCTTCACCATTATAACCATTTATTTTGAACCTTCGCCTAAATATACAAAATGTTGAGTTCGCCAAAATATTGTACAATGTTTTTGCTTGCCAACTGCACAAGTTCGGAATAATAAAATGTTTGTGACATTTTTCGTACGCCTGATTCTTGATCGATCAGTTACATTGTACCGGAAACTTCATGCTATCGAAAAATTATATATCTTCTAGCACCTACATTTTTATCTGTTTCAATAAATCCAGAAGGTTTCCATGAATAATAACATAATGCAAAAATCTTCCTACTCTCAGAGGAAAATTGAAGTTTTGAAAACTTTGAAAGTGACCAGTCTAGGAGTGTAACATCCCATGCCTCTCACTTCACTGATTTTTCCATACTTCTAACAGTACTTATGATGCACTGTTTGCATACACGACTACTATTATATTTGCTGATCACTTAAAAATCTTCATATAAGTAATGCTTTATCAAAACCTTGAGATTAGTCTGCAGAATATGCAAAGACTTCAACAACGAGGCAGCAATCAAATTCATTTGTATATGGTAAACTTAATTTCGAAAGTGTTATATGAAGCCCACATTTTAATACACGTAAATCACGATTAGAAAGATTCCAGAACAGATTTGTAAGGTTCTTGCATTTCAAAATAACGAAGACTTATGTAACACTCGGCTTTAGCGAAATTCAAATTCACTACAAAATACAGCGTCTAGAACAACGAAGAATAACAACCGATTTAGTTTTTATTTAAAAAATTATAATAAACTGTTATGGCTCACCTGATCTAGTATCAATGATTGCATCACGTTTATTATAGGACCACTACAAATAAAAATTTACTTGCTAGTCCGAATTTCAACACAAATTTGGGCGCAAACTCCTCAATTACTAGAATGTGTTATTCTTTAATCAAATATTGTAGTAATGTAAATGTTCTCTTTTTTACGTTGAATTCCTTTAAAATAACGTTGAAAATAATATTCTACACATAGCAGAAATGAATGGTTTGTATGTACGAAATTTAATGATTCATTAATTTTTATTTTTTCTTGTATCTGTTGGCACCGTGTATTTCTGTAACCACTACTATCAGTAGATAGTTCTATAGGTATTTACCTGTTTGTATCCTACATTTTGAATGAATGAATAAATAAATAAATACCTGTTCCACTATAGCTTCTACTTGTTTTCCGGAATTCGTTTCTGATAAAAGATTGAAATTTTATTTGGATGAACCGTATATCACTGGATATACTTAAATTCCTACACAATTCCTCAAAGCCGTATTTGATTGAACGAGGAGAAATGATTGTTCTAGATCAAGAGGGGCATTCTTTCTTCATTTTGCTAATCTGAATATACAAAATAGTTGAGGCTTTCATGGTGTCGATATTTTTGGCATTGGAGGCCGTGGATTTTTGATATTCCTTCCTGACGTTTCGCTAGAGTGAGTGATTATCTCAGAGGTTTATACATCCTGAGTTGATATCTCCGATGAATAGATATTACGGCTCCGTAACACGTATTTGAGTTAACTCGTCAGGTAGTTTGATGTGCTATTTCACTGAAGTCACCACGAGAGCTCCAATTACCTGCGTGACATCCAGGTCTAGTTTTCGATGAAGACGATGAATTGAATGAATTTGATTATATTAAATACAAATTGGAAATAACTTTAGGCAATACCACAATAATCACTCAAAAAGTTAACTGGGTTCAACAATATTTATTATATGTCAATTGAGAGATGTAGCTAGTTCCCATATTCTGAAAACAACCAATTTTTCTCTTTTTCACTGTTTCGTCAGCTATGGTGTAGATTCAAAAAAATTGCTATACAAATCATCAGTCACTCTGATTACAGAAAACATTGCCAACAGCTTTTCATAAAATTAAAAATTATGCCATTACCTAAACTATACATATTTGTAGTCTTAGTTGAAATTCACAAAAAGTCAAGTTTTTTTATAAGACACTCTGATGTACATAACTATAACAGACAGAATATCAATTCAATTCGAATAGAACGATTTAGTTCAATAAAATCTCAAAAAATAGCCTGGAATATAATTTGTATATTCGCCTCCCTCTTGAGTTTGAAGTTTTCAGTTAATCTGAGTTCAAAAAAAAAAGTGAAGAACTCTGTTCTGAGATTCTGTTTCTACTCAGCCAATGAACATATTTTTACAACCTGATTTCCACAATGGTTTGTGTGTTATTTTTTTTCATTCGTAGATTGGTCAAGCTTTGTTCGTATTGACATTCTGACTGTAGAATATTTTAGATAATTTTTGAAATGTCTGTGTTGTATAATATTTAAAACGCCTATGCTGTCCAATATTTGTGACTCAGTATAATTATGAATGACTTACTGCAAACATATTTGAATACGTAATGTAGTCAATCAACTTAGTTTTTCTCACCTACTAGTTCCAGGTGAAGTGCCAAATCACATATCTGAGTCCTAGAGTTGAAAGCCACAATACACCATCAGGAATTGCATTGGAGGAAAGAATGTCGACTCTATGTCCGCTCATTTTGGTCGAATCCAAAGTAGAAAGTCTTTCAAATTGACAAAAGTTCAGAGTGTCTTGAGTATATCAAATATTAACATTCCTTACATAACTGCCATACATAAATATATGTTAATGCGACTATTGTAGTAGAATGAATGTGGAAAAAATTGAATGCCCACGATTCCGCATATGTGTATGATTAAGTATATATTTAAAGCTGATTATTGCTGATTGTTATTTCACTTTTTATTCACCTTTATTTTGAATTCTTCAAATTTCATTTGAGTCTCACACCCTATGCATGAGGTTTTTACTCTTTATGGATTCACAATATTCATTTACGTGAATGGTCAATTAGTATTTTTTGGAAAAGAAAGTTTTTTGGCTTTCTACTACTCCATCTTGATATAAAAAACAAGAATGAGGAAATCTTCCAAGGAAAGGAAGATAGTAAACAATTTTAAAATAAGTAACTCCATACATGGATTTGTAGATCATCCAAAGAAGTAACTTCCAGACACAAACTAGAAGAAAGTACTCCTAAAACAGCTACTTTCATATAAACATTGAATTACACGAAAGAAAAAAAAACTTTCGAAACAAATACTTCTATATGAACACTGAAATATACAGAAGATACTTTTCTCTACTCAGTTTCTATTTCAAACATTCGTTATGAAATAAAAATCAGATATCATCCACATGAGTTCTACATTGAATGAATGGTAATAAATTGCACTTACATGGAACAGTGTTAATTAGTAATTGTTGAAATTTGATAAATGAATATATATTGTTATCATTGATGAAAATATAGACAACATTTTGTTGAGTTATACTTTTCTATGGAATAGAATATCCTACTCTCATGTTTCAAATATGTGCAATCATTTCATTGAACAAATTTTTCTAAAAAAATACAGCTTCAGAACATCAGCAAAACCTAATTTCATAGACAACATATTCTCATTTGAAATATCCAGTTCTAGATATCACAGAGATTGAGAGAACAAATTTGAAACTTTTACGAACCCTACAAATGAAATGTAAAAAAATGTCATGAAAATGCAAACAATGAAACAGTGTTGGTTCTTCTTGATTTCAGTAAAGCGTTCTATCAACTTTAGTTGAATGTACTTCACTGACCGTCAAAATCAAGTCACTCATACATTGTAAATGGAATTCTGCAAGATAATTCATATACAGATATGGCATTGTTATATAACAGTTTCTCCCTAGATATTGTGAAGAATGGAAATTTTTTAAATAATAGAGACCTGAAGACAATCGTGGATACATGCATAAGTGGATTGTGATACATACAAATTCCTTCTGCAAATATATAATCAGATTAGTGGAAGACTATACAATGAAGAAGATTGTTGATTTTGAAATATTCAAAAGGTTCCACAAAAGGTTTCACAATGTATTCAAAAGTTTTCACAAAAGGTTCCTCAGTCTATTCAAAAGGTTCCACAAAAGATTTCAATGTACAAATTCCTTTTAAAAAAATATAATTAGATCAGTGAACCAGTATACAGTGGAGAAGATTGTTGCAGTAGCTGGAAGCTTGGGCATAGTTTGACACACAGATTTGAAACACGAAAGTATTGTTAACCAATCTATCAGGCGGACATATTATTTATCGAAAATTAATTTTTTCACTGATTTTTTATGAGCCATGTTACCGAAGAAAAAAAAATTACAAAATTGCACAATTTCTTTCCATGATTAGTTTTTTGAATTCGGAGAAGATGTACTTAACTTTATTATAAGGTACGGATCGATCGACTTCGCCATCATTATGCAATGAAATAAGATATCTGCATTTAATTTCTATTTTTCACTTTCTCCATACTGTTGAAGTTGGAAGAGTTATTGTTTATGCAAGTAACACTGTGATATTTTCAGTTCACAAAATCGCAACACGTGTTCCGCTATACAATAGCAGAAGTACGAAAACGCTTCAGCAACGCAACACCAACACGTATTTCGGTTTTAACTATCCAGTGGAGTTTGATCTTGATATTTCATGCAATTCCTTCAACTTCCATTCTTTCTGAAAAAAGATCGCCTCACAATATCTAACGCCCCAAGCATGGTGCAAAATTGGATTTAGACGCAATCTGGGGAGAGCAAATTTATTTTTTTTTCGATGCTGGCTGCAAAGGTTCCCTTAAAAACAGAAAGAGAGGGGTGCTAGGCATCATCAACCAATGACTACTTTCCACACTGTGATATAAGCGATCATTGAGTCATAAATTATTTGCCCAAGGCACGCGATATCAGACAAGGATAACAGTTTTTTGCATCTTTCTGATCAATTATTATCATTGATCTTGTCACTATCATTCTCTATACGGAATTAATGAAAATATATCTTTTAGGCGTGTTTGGAAGATTCTGGTTCATTTGCAAAAATGAAATATTACGACTGAATCATCAGGATATAAACATAAACACAATAAGGGCTAGAAGGCCGTATTCGGATGGAAAGTACCAAATATTTCGTCTGCTACTGCGGTAGACATCATCAGAGATATGTGCGTTGACTGTGAGAAGGAACGTTATTGTATATCGAAGGCTCAGCTACTGCATCCAGTTGTTCCATTCAACCACGGCTTACTAGCCCAAATTTTTTGTTCTCTTTGACAGTGAATCCGGCAGTGAAAGACTATGTCCTCATATTCGTTCAGATGGAGTTCATCCAATCGAAAGTATCTAAGGATTCCATGTATAAAAACAGATAATCATCTTGGCTCTCCTCATATGATATTTTGAATATATATTGAGTTTATTTAGACCTTAGAAATGAAGAGCATGTTTCATCATATACAAAGCACACTTCACATAAACTATCACTCTGAGTAAAGAATATTTCAATTCAAAGAGAGTTATGAGATGCTCCCAAATACATTGGGAGTTAAGAGTATTTTTGTTCATGCATTTGATTTTCCATTAGCTCTCTAATGAATGTGCCAGTGAAAATTTTATTGAAATACTGGGAAAATTCTCTCAGATCCTATTATGTTGCAATTGAATTTCAATTCATGCTCTTGCATGAGGGAAAACAAAATTTCGTTCCTATTTGAGTTAATATTCGTTATATTAGTGAAATGATAACTGACAGATTTTTAACGAATGTATTCGTTTTTTGGTCATCATCGAGAAGGAAGACTGATAAATTTCAGTTAGATCTTCAAAAATATTCTGGTGATTTTAGAGATTGAACTAGAATTATCTAGTTTCAGATTTTAGACAAATTTTTCAAAAAATTATCATTTTGTAGTTCTCATTTACGTATCTCTTCGAATCAAACATCAGGAATGGATAACAAATTTGAAGATTGTTCAGTTCGTTCACATGCTTTCAAACATTTGAACGGATGAGACAAGTGAAGATACCGACGTTGGAAAATGGTGTTTCATGATTGAAATGTTGTTCAGTAGATAACTGCTATGAGGAGTTGCAGGTCATTGGATGATAAAAAATATAACCTACATCTCCGTTAAAATTTCGCAAATCATTCATTGTTTCTTCAGAGATTGGGCCTAAATTCTTCTACTCAGTTTCAAATCTGTTATTATATTGGTGTTTCCAGACAATAGATCGGTAATATATAATGGCAATTTAATAGAAGTGAATGAATGAAATTGAATTATTGTTTTTTTAAAAACCCAAAAACCCTTCAATGTAAGATATACAGTTGACATTTCACAAAACTGGAACACACAAAACTGAAACACACAAAGCCGTATACTGTCAGATGAAAATTTCACATAAAAGTGTTTTTTTAATAGATACGTTATAATCAAGTATCGGACAGTTTTATCATATTTACGCCTAATTTACGTCTGAGCTCTGAAACGCAGTTTGTGTTTTTTATCGTATCATGCCCTGCAATTACCCAACAAAATTGCTGTTCATTCAATTTAATGCAATTCAACCTGTGTTAGGAATCACACGTTAAAAGCTAAGACTTCGTTAGTCCTTAGCTCGCACAAGTTTCGACTTCTGAGAGTTGTCGTTCGTAGTGCTGCGACAGCTGGTTAACGGAAAAAACAGATTTTTGATAGATTTTTTCGAACAGATTTCAAAAAAACTCGTCTGCTCTACACATGGATTGTGGTTCAAGAAAATGATCCCTTTGAGACTTTGTCATCAAAATTTATTGCCGAAACCCTGTAAAATTCATGAATGAAAACAAGTGATCCGATTTATATCACATGTACCATTTTCAACCCGGTAACACTATTATATCCATTTCCTGCAGTACATAAAATTCAAGATTATGGGTCCCTCGGGAAAATATTTTTGTAATTCCTATATTCATCATATAAAGAAATTGGAATTGATGTTTTTTTAAGCACTATCCATTTTTATTCTTCCTCATCAAACTCAAAAGCCATACTCTTTTGATTTCGAAAGAAGTATAATAGTGAAGTGGTAATCCATGAGAATTTGTAAACACACTGGAGGATAACAATCACAAAATGTAGAAGAAAATATTTTGGAGTTATGTAAAGATACATTCAAGCTAGCATCGCAATCAATCTCCACAATGTTCGTGGTATGATAGTATCCACCAAGTTTTTATTGAAGCATATTCGTAACTCCATTTCAAAGCATTTTCAGTTACCTATCTCATTTTTTGAAGGTTTGAATCGGGTTCAAACCATCAGAATAAAAAAAATCAGACACGATGTTCTCATTTAGAATATTTCTAAATAGTAATTTTACCTTGTTTCCAAAATAACTATTTGCGATTCTATGAAAATAGGCTAATATTCAGAAAGTGTCTCATAGTTCTTGAATTAGAAAAGAAAAATATTTCTTGCATTTGGTTCAAAACGACATCATTGAGAGTATTAACAATTTTGACAAATACTATTTTTTGACTTTCTTCTCCAATGGACAGCAAAGATTTCATCGCGATGTAATGAAAAGTTGCAGCTGAAAAACGAATCAAGAAGTATTGAAACAACAGGAATGATATTTCTAATTCAGAAATGAGTCAAATGATACCAAAAATTTTATATCAGTGTCAATCATTAAACAGATATTCTGTGAAATTGTTCACCTATCATTAGTTTATTATAAAGAATGTTGAAGAAAAATCATAAATATGAATTTCACAATCAAGAAATAATAATTTTATGAGTTTTTTCTCAAAATAATAATAAGTTTCTCAAAATAAAATACAATAATATAATAATGGAGTAGTAGAAAGCCAAAAACCTTCTTTCTCAAAAATAATAATGCACTTTTATTCAGAGATATTTCGAATAAACAAGTATTCACTTAGGCAGTGCCTGCGCGAGTGTGATTTACTTATTCCAAACATTGACAATAATTAGTACACTTCAAAATCGGGTACAGTTGCATTTCTATATAAGAATTATATGTATGAAATTATGTATAATTGACTAAAGTGTTTAACATAATTAAATTATGGTAAATGTGAAAAAATTAGGCTAAAATTAGCCTTACATATAATTATTGAAACATAAATATCATAACATAGGTAACGAACATAAATAATCAACAAGAATGAAATATATTGAATATTCTAATATCCAAACAATGAATGGACAGCCTTACCTTCTAAAGAAAGAATATAATGTTTAGTTTTTATTTTTCAAGGAATATATGTTTGAGACTTCTTTGTTTTCCGTCGGCAAAAAGTTATAAAATTTACTAGATAAAAAAGTATGAATTCTCTGTCCTAATCTCTTTCTGGCTGGTTTCATTTTCAGAGAATTATTCTCTTTCAGACGAGTTGGGTAGTAATAGCTGATGAGTGGGAGATTAAATCTGTTTTTGAATTGTCTTATCACAATTTTATACTGATAGTGCTAACGCAAATCAAAGACTTCCGTTTCTGCAAATAGTAGGTCGGAGGAATACCTAATGGTTTGGAAGATATAATTTTCAAAAATCTTTTTTGTATTACTTCAAGATTCTGCAAGTGAGCATTTGTTGCTGCCCCCAAGCTAGAATACCGTAAGTAAGTCATGTTTCCACTAATGATTGATAAATAATTTTGAGATACTTGAAATCCTGTAGGTATTTGCTGAAAGTATTTGAACCTATATAGGCGAGAACGTAGAGTTTTACAGACTTCCACCAGATATTTATCCCACCTAAGATGACAATTCACTATTATGCCCAGATCTTTCGCATTATTGGCTCTTTTAATCGTGATAGTTTCATCCGAGCTTATATGAATTTGTAACTTGTCGTAGTCCGGGAGGCCACTGACGTAACAAGAAAATGGAACGAAACAGGTTTTTTCACAATTCATTGAAAGTACTTTTTGTCCAAAACATTTAATTAAATTTGTCATATCTTTTTCTGCTTTTTCTTTCAACCCGTCCCAAGTATCATCCTCATACATAACGACAGTGTCGTCTACGAAACTGGAAACCGTACCTAAGCTATTATTTTCAAGTTTTTGATTTTCGAATTCAGAATTTAAAGTGTTCGAAAGGCTTGGATTTTTTAAATTGAAATTGAGCATTCATTCAACAATAAAAGTTTTCAATAAAACTTTTACAGCTTTGGTTTACCTTTAACCCGAATTTAGCAGTATTAACATTTTTTCGATTACAAAAATTCTTCAAGTACAGGTGTAGGGCTAGTTGTTCGGACATGATTCAGGTGATTTTCGATATCGAGTCGATGGTGAGAGGTGTCCGGTACTTTCACAAAAAAGTGATTAATAGCAACAAGTTCAGAATGGTATTCATACCATCGTCGAGGTTAAGGAAGGAGTTGTCAGTCAGTAACAAGAAATGCCTTCAACTGAGTTCATTCACGGCTAATTACTGCATTTTATCTATCGAGATCCACATTAAAATAGAAAAATTCTACAAGTATTCATCAAAAAAACGTCACAAAGATGAACACTCTCAAAGTTTCTAGCGTATAATTGATATATGTATCTATGATGAGAGCCACATTTCTCCATTCACACCATTGGCGTTCCAGTATTAATAAACAAGCAGAAAGTATAAACAAAATGATGAAATGGAAAATTTATTACGGAAATTTAAGAAAGTGGCAAAACTATAAATCAAAATGTCAAAGAAGTAAAGAATGACGTGAAAAAGCAACCTGCTACTCTCAAAATTGTGCATTGGTAATAACAATCAAAATAACTGAAAAAATAATTGACGAAACAACATGATGTAATAACTACGGGTTTATAGCTGGGTCACCAGTGAAATAATACGTCATTAATTGTCTGTCAACCCTTGGTAACTCTTTCACTATTACCGTGTTTGTTTTATTTAAATAAAATTTGGCAGCTGCTGTCACCAGATGCGGATTGCTCCACATCAAATTTTGGATGCTATGCAATTGAGAAAAGGCTGTAGAATCCGTGCCGATCGCACGAAGACCGGTCTTTTTGATATCTGATCATTTGGTAAACATACATATATTTATCTCTTATTATATGATTTCTGAAAGAATATGCTCTAACTGAATTTTAGTTTCAGTTGAAATGCTTACTATTATTTCGCGATGAATTGACTTAGAAGTAACAATTTTTTTTGTTCTCTTAACTTCATCTTACTCTACGAGAACAAAGTGAAACATGTGGAATTCTGCAAAATGAAAAGAAATAGAGCAAGTAAAATGCCGCCAATTTGACTGTGCTATTTATTATCAACTTACCATCTCAAATATCTAAAAACGCATCAACAAAATACTTTCAGTTTTACGTTTCCTTTATGAAGAGTGGTTTCTAACCTTAAATTTGCTTCTTTTTTTTCAATTGTAATCTGAATTCTAGCTAAACAACCCACACTAGGATCCATTAATATATAACCTCTTTGCAAATAGAAAGTGAACTCAGACAAAATGATATGTGAACTCTCTCTCTCTCTCTCTCTAATATCAACTGGTTAGTTGGTCAACCATAGGTTTCGTTGAACCGGTGTGTCTTCAACACCAACAATTTTAGTTTCAGCTTCCGCGTACCCAATACCGGCTTACAATTTCGCTATTGATTTTCTATGAATTTGGCATTCCGACCATAGAAACAAAATAACTTCCCTATTCAGGCCAGTATCCACAGCCTCTAAGGGCTCTCATGTCCGACTCCCTTCGTGGCTATCGGAAGACTCTTTGAGCCCCTAGTAAGATGCTGGCTAATTATCATGCTATTTTCAATAACAGTCATCCACGTGCGACGGGGGTACCAGAAAACCCATATTGCTGGACTGACAAAACTCTCGATTTCAAAGCTGGGAAATTGATGTGCCCATATCTACATCCTGGGCGGTTTTAAGCTACGTGACAAATATATCTGACTGTGCATCTTTCCAGAACACGCCGATGAATTTTGTCTATATAAACTCTTTTTTCGAAGGTACTTGACTATGATTCGTGGTGTATTTCATCAGTTCGGACCATTAAAAAATTAATAAGATCAACCGAAAATCAACAATTTTATTAAACAAAAACTGAAATAGCAAAGAAAGAACATACCAGAAACAACCAAACAAATAAAAAATTGAAATATTATTAAATGCTGAAAAATAAAAATTTAAAAATATTATTAACAAAAAATGAAAAATAAAAATTAAAAGA
>WOGN01002518.1:0-16570 GCA_015342105.1 Leptinotarsa texana
ATGAATTACGATTTTTTATGTCACGGAATAAGCTTGATCTGCTTATGTCATCGATGACATCGTAATGACATTCATTCACCTATTTGATTTAATCCCTGCCAAGAGGAATCTTATTTGAATTGAAGGGGTTATATTTTTTTTAGGAGTGATTAATTTTTGGGAAAGAAAGTTTTTGGCTTTCTACCACTCCATCTTGATACAAAAAAAGGAAGGATGAGGGAATCTTCCAAAGAAAGGAAGGAAGTAACTATACATGGATGAGTAGATCATGCAAAGAAGTAACTTTCATCTTTGATCCGTAAATGAGTGGATGACCACTTGTATTTCTCTCGAAGAAGTCCGTATTTATTTCAACTTAAAATTTTCCATGTTCAATTTTTTCTATGTATTCTGCCACTAAGTTAAAAAATGTAAGCACTTAGCTTGTTTGGAGTTATTTCTTCTGGCGTCTCATGAGATTCAAAACATTTAAGTAGTGCCCGACCGAAAGTTCGGTTTCGGTTGAGTTTCGGCAAAAAAACGGATTTCGGTTTAGTTTCGGTTTCGGCGGCAAACCTGCCGAAACTACGACCGAAACCGAAACAGCATTCGAGAGTTATCGCGCTGTGATCGGTCATGTTTAATTTCATTCAAGGGACGAAGAAATTTTGCCGCGTCCACGTGCCTAATCATGTCGTGACTTATTGTTTATTACATAAATAATGAGTACCTATTGTGATATTAAGTAACAACTTGAGTAATTTTATAAATATTATGGAGTTTTTTCCCAATACCAAACCGTTATTTTAACACCTCAGTTTAACACTCCAGTAATATTCATTACTACACCAAAGGTTCCAAACAGTGCATCACAAGTAATTTAATGTTTAATATTTTTGAAAATTCATTAATAATATTTAAAAGAAAAATCTACACCTACTCAAATAAACACCTCACCTATTTTAAGTATTTTTAAGATGCAATTAATATTGCACCCCCTAAATAAGGGGATGTTATGTTGATTTGTTGATTATCAAAAAGTAAAAATGTCGAAAACTGCATAACGTAATGATTTAAACATAAAAAAATAAAGACTGACTGATTATAATAACTTTTTCTTTATTTTTCTCTCAAAACATAATCTTTGTAAGGAAGTTTCGGCCTAAACTGAGACCGTTGCCTTAATTCGGTTTCGGTTGTAAAAACCAGTTTCGGTTTTGTACTCAGCTTGGCATAATGAAGTTAACGATCCAAAACGTCTTCGTCATTTACGGTTTAAAACAAAAAACATAAACGGTCCGTTAAAATTTGCAAAGATCCTCGAGAGGTACATATTTTCAAACACAAATAGTTGAAGCTCTAGCCGTCGCGCTGAAGCCGGTTCTGAGTCCAACAGTTACAGTGAATAAAAATAAGCACAAGGTGAGCGGAAATAAAGCGCTGTATTGCACCGACATTACTAGGCTCCCTTGATTTTTTTGTTTAGTTCATTTTCGTCCGTTCTGGTTCTGTACCACTGAGATCGATCGAGAGATTGAGTCACAAAAACTTGGCAGTCACGCGGAGATTCGAAATTTAAGAGATGGCTTCAGCTGTAACCAGGGTGATTCACAGATGCGAAGAAGCAGCAGAAAGTCAAAGTTTAGGTACATTTTTCGTATTATCTACGCTCACTAGCTTGAAGATTCTTGTTAACATAACTGTGAATAAGATAAAGATGGTTACGCAACCAATATCACTTGCAGCGTTGCCAGACTGTACAAAATTTCTGGAGTCCACTTTTTTCTTGATTATCATTTAATGGTTTTTTCTCAAAATAAACGAAAATACTTCATTTATGAAAAATTGAAAGCTAGATATTGTCTGATTTTCTATTTTATGAAAACGCACGATTAAAGGTGGTGAGGAAAACAAAATATCCTGAAGAGTTTTATAGTGTTAAACTGGTTCATTTAAAAACGTTATGTCCTAAACAAGTTACGGCTTAGACTGCTTGAATAAGTTATAGTTGCGTTGAAAAGACTTCAATAGTCGCAATACTGAGATATTTGAGGACTTCACGATACATTATTATCTACAACCTACCCATACACAAATTATGTATCTTCATCTTCTATATGATATAAGGGTGAAAAATCACAAGGTATCAAACTAGGGCTAAATTTCAGATACATAATTCATATTCATTCTTAGGGTAAAATATACTTACCTACGTCTGCGATATAAACCAATTAAAAACAGTTGCATGATGCTCTTGTATATAAATCAAACATTGCATAATTGAACTCCGGTAATTTTACCTTGCTATAGTAGAATGCAATAATTACACTTTTGTTATAAATGATGTAACCAATTAAAACTATGAGAAAGTTACGTCCATATGGCGAATGGGCTACCGCATTTCCGGGATTTTAACTAGTGTGAATCTTTCATAATGAACACGGTTAAGTATCATTAAAAATTCGTGATTTATTCTCGTTTTTATGAAATATTTATTATTATAGGAATGTAGGCTTTCATGGCTGGCGTCAATGTTTCGATTGGTTTTCGGGTTTTGCCGTGGTTTTCTTTGGTTATTATCTCCAAACGTTTCAACTACAACTGTCACCTTCAGAGGCATGGTCGAAGTACTCTTCTTGACGTGTTAACTGAAACTGAAGCTTTCATTTCTGCCGTCCGTATCATTTATGGTGCTGATTTTTCGCGCACTTTCTGTAGTGGCGGGTTCGCGCGTACATTCCGCGCGATTTGGGTGACTTGGCTTCGTTTTGGCGCTTTTCAATGCTGTGTGCCAGATTTTTGATAAATATGTTCTCTCTTCCTTTCTGTTGAATTTCTCTTGGTGTGTATGTATTCTATGGCTTCTAAATAAATTCTTTTTGAATCATGATTCGACTTTACTAGCAGTGCATGTTCAGCGACTGCATACTTCTCGGTCTGTCCCAATCGACATCTCCGCGAGTACTGTTTTTTTTCGTTAAACCGACATAGACTTTCCCACAGTTACATGGGCATCCTCTAAACTCCAGTTGATTTGAGTAGATCTCTGTCGCCCAAATATATCTCAAATAAGGGTTAACTTTTACCAATTATCTCAATTTTTTCAGATCTATCGAACTGTCAACTAATGCAAGTACCAGACGCAGTTTACCACCTGATGAGGCATACAGAACTGAAATCCTGTGATCTCAGCGACAATGTTATCACCAAAATACCTCCAAAGTTTGCCACGAAATTCAATCTCATATCGGATCTGAATCTGTCACACAATCAAATGTCAAAACTACCAGACGAGTGTGAAGAAATGGGATCGCTGGAAAGGTTGGACATCTCGCACAATACGTTCATATCTCTGCCAAACTGTATATTCAAAATTCCGAAGCTGAGACAGCTCAATGCCAGTAATAATCACATAGTCGGTGAGTGCAAATTTTTTGGTTCATACTCGTGATAAATTCAAATGTAATAGTTCTCAAGGATCATCGATCATTCTTACAGCTCGTCTATAAAGTAACTCTTGCTTTCATATTAAGTTAAACAAATAACGTTAAAAATCTAGGAACAGATTGATTTTTTATTTCGATTTACTATTTTTCCAAATATATGATGACGTACCATTTTTTTAATGGATCATTTAGGTTCCTTGCGAAGCTAATTCCAAATATGTTTCACAAGTTGCTTCCGATTGGTACTGGGTGGGCGACAATACCAAATTTACAAGTTATCTACAAAATGATGAATAAAGAATGAACAAAATTGCCACCGCAACATTCAATAACTAATAACAAACGTTTCTTACATTTTCAATAGTGTATCCAAATATTTTCAATGAAGATCTTTGTCTCTCGACTATATTCTGGAAAACAAAAAACTATTTTTTAGATTTATCAAATAAGAAGGGTAAATCGATAAAATTTCCTAAGGATTTAATTAACATGTGAGTAACTTGGGCGCTCTTTTATCGTTTTCATGCACCCTCATGGCCAATGTCACCAGGAATCCTAACCAGAGATAAGTTGTTAACTCTTCCTATTCAGGAAAAAATGTTTTAGTAGTTGAATAATGCTTCAACGTCGCCAATTCTTGAAACCTAATTCATACATTTTTCGATTTCAGACATAGATGTGGATTATCTCCGAGAGTCGTCTCTAGAATCCATAGACTTGAGCAACAATCCAATAGCACCTCGAATACATGAGCAGCTATCGAACATTACCAATATCAATGTATTATTGTCGCCAAGAAAGAAAGAGGACTGGGAAGATCTCACCATATAATTTATTTTCTCGTAATTTTTGCCATTGTGACTTTACCAAATACTGCTCAGATATGATTTATGTACAAAGCCCCAGAAATATAAGCTTCAACGGCGAACACCCCGTAAAAGTGTGTTGAAATGGGTGCAGCATCCGAAGCAGTTTAGTGAAGATTAAATCCACATGATGATCTTTCAAAGTATTTGTATTTTTATAAGGTTCCTAGAGCTAGTAATATCAAGACGTACTAATTTATGGTACTTATTTTCTCAAGTACTTGCTGTGTGACAATTTTTTGTACTGACTTTATATTGATTATTGATATGTGTTGTTCTCATTATGTATTTTATTTGAGGATTTGACATTGATATTGGCTACCATCTAGTCATGTTGTGATAGGGATATTTAATATCCTTTTATTTTTTAGTGATTAGATGTCTTGTCCAAAAGTGTCAAATAAAGATGAAGAAACAATGTATTTTTTCTATCGATCCTATATGAACATTATCTGTTTAAAAAAATCTGTTTTTCCGTTAATCAGGTGCCGCCCCCATAGGAACGACAACTATCAAAAGTTTAGAAACTTGTGCGAGCTAAGGACTAACGAGGTCTTACCTTTTAACGTGTGATTCCTAACACGAAATGATTATGAATCAAGATATAATATTTTTTGATGAAGAAAGCTTCTTGTACAGTTCTTCAAAAATGTGGGGGTTGCGATATCTCCTGACTTATCACCATCAGACTTTTTCTTAGGGACATTTGAAATGCGAAGTGTTTATCACACATTCCAGTCTCCTGATTCGCACATAATTTTAGGGAGATGAGTGTCTTGCAGTGACTTCAGGCATGTCAATATTTGTGATGATAGGTCAAATAAGGCTTATACGTCTATATGAAATGAAATGGATCATAATTAAAAAAAAAGTTGATCAACATTTTTTTGTCAGTGAATTTCCACATGATTGATTCACAATTTCATTATGTATATGTAAAAATGTATAACAATTACAGTACATGCTACTGGGGATGATTGATTTGATTGAACAATGATGACTTTTTTTTGAAAGTTTCTCTTGCATTAGAAATTGACAGCTTTGAGCTATTTTCAATTTGTTTTATGATCGAGATAAGATGAGATAATATCACTAAAGGGGACATGTATCACATTATATTTTATTTCATTGTGACTTTGTGATATTTCATGAATAAATTGGAATAAAAATTTTATTTGACAGTTAAAAATAATAGTAGTCAGTCAAAATATATAAAAAATTATAATATTTTATAATTTTCTAATATTATTCATTCACTAAAGTTGGTAGAAACATATGTTTCACAAGTAAAACGACCTAAAGATTGTTCATAGGTATCAATACATATAGGGTCCTATAGAATAAAAATTACCAATTTTAGTTTCCTCGTATGTTGGTCATTTTAAAAGATTTTCTCTAACAGGAAGATTTAGAGGCGAGTTGAATGTTGCCATCGAATTTCATCTACATGGATTAGATATGAACAATTATGCAGCAGACAATGTGACACCTTGTCGTTATAATCTATATGCACTTTGAATCACAGTGGGTCTACCTACAGTGGTCATTATACAGCATTATGCAGACATCCTTATACTGGCATGTGGCACGAATACAATGATTCACAAGTGTCATCAATTTCACCAAAATCGCTTGTGAGTGGAGATGCATACATCCTCTTTTATGAGAAGGAGGAAACGAGTTCGCACCTTTAAGCATTTTGAAAAGTCATTTTTGAAATGTTGATTTTAATGTTAAAATAAATTATATGTTATTTTAATAAAAAAGAAATATGCTGTCTGTTCAAAAAATAAGGTGAATTTTCAATTTTGTCAAAAAAATATTCATTTCTTGTGTCAATAATCGCTGATCAAATGTACGTAGGCCGCCAAATTTGAACATTCAACTAGTTAACAGACATCGTATTTTAGTATTTAGTCATTTGAATGAACAGTATCTGATATGAAACAAAATTAGTTCCATTTATTTCTAGTAAAACATTGGCAAATCATAATGCCTTTCATAAAACATGAAATTAAATGAATTACTTTTTGTATATCATAACAGGAAGCAAATGAAATAATACTCACCTATTGAAAAGTTTATGATTTCTTTATCGATATTTTATAAACATAATAATAGCAACCATTATATCTTCACAACAAACTCATACCAAAAATTAAACAACACAGAAGAAACACTGCAATATACCGCAATCTACTTCATGGAGTTTTTTATGAAAAATAGAGAAGTTTTTTTTTATTATTTATTAGAGCATGATGAGGTAGGTTCCATCTTATATCATACGCACTAATTAAGAGTTAACGACAAATTGGATTCAAATTTTGTGAAATCTTAAGTCGTCCATTTTTAATAGTCAATTCACAGTATATTTGAGAGTACTGCACATTATTTCAACAAGACTGTATTTTAGTCTGACTGCATACTTAGCAAATTTTATACATTAAATACATAACATGTTTATTATTGTCTAGACAAATTAGAATCAGAAAATCATTCAAAACAGTCAATTTTTTGTATCCAACATAGTTTTATGTCTAACTTTGCTTTAACAATAATGACCTTAATTGGTGAAAATTGTTGATGTATTTATATGTATTGGCTATAAACTATTGGTTGCCGGGATGCGCTTTTATTTCAAAAGTTTTTTTAGACCAACTTGTAATAATTGTACAGGAGTTTACAATGATTATTGAACTTCTTTTGACTTTGAATCAGTAGGTCTGACATTGCCATAAAATGGAGCCAATAGTCAATATTTTTACTTATATTATTATGGTTATAAAAAATGCATATGTTTCATTGACATTTTAGGATTGTACCAAATTTGAAAAATAATCACATCTTACTGAGTACTGGCTGAAACAAGTTTTTTGATAGTTTTACTTTTTAGTTCAAATTCGTCACAGAAACTAACAAACATACAGTCCATCCTTTTTCTCTTAGTTTTTTCTGGACATTTTTGTATATCCTCCTGATGAAGAATCTTGCGAATATATTTTTCAAGCATTCATAGACGAAGTGATATGTTATTTGATAAAAGTAATTATCAATTAGAAAATTGGTTTCTTATATACTGGATATTGAATTTTGGTTGGTTTCCGGGTCTTGCTGATAAGATAAAAGTCCTTTGATGGTCAGTTATGGGAAAGGAGGCTTTTATTCTCAGGTCTAGTCCGAAATTTAATGTCTATAGTGAAATCAAGAAATATAGGTTTCATAAATAAAATTTAATAGCAGATATTAATTTCCTCACTTAGTAGAAAATATAATTATTCCATAAACATACCGTTTAACCAGCTCTCAACTTTCAATCTGTGTTCAGATGAATTCTTTGAAATAATTCCTTTCTCTCAAGTGACTGTCTTTTGTTGCAATCATCACAGATCAGTGTCACAATCCTTGAGTTGACCCTTTTCCGTTTCTATGATCAAGCGTGATACTTGTCATAAGATATTTCATACATTTCATCCAGAATGTCCCATTCAATAGTAATTATTTTTGAATAGTGTCACAGAAACATCAGCTATGAGAATGGGAAGCAGTATCCAAAATGGTATGAGAACATGATAAATTTGTAAGTTCAAAAATTTATACTCCAGTTTCAGGCAAAGAGTTACTTGGGCAGCAACTTTCAACAATACCACTCCCACTAACAATATGTTTTTGTTTTTGAATAAATTGCGAATACTGTCTTGCTTGCACCTTATGAATATGTTGAATAAGGCATCGATTAGGAGGATCAGATCATAAATCCACATTGGAATGAAAATGAGGAACCAATTCCAATGTGTGCGGGATTCTAGTCTAAGGCATAACAGTATGAAAAATACCAATAGAATGAACCATGTGAAGAGTGCCCTGTGCATAACCATTTTTCATATGGAATAGGGCTGAAATAAAACAATTAAAAAATTTATAAAATTCACCTTCTGGTAACTTACACAAAGTGTTTACGACAATATCATTTAAATTTGTTCTACAATCTGAATCAAATTACAATAGAACAGACAAATAAATCCACAAATTCAATAAATAAATCTCAGACTTGACAGCAATTTACCCTAACCTGTCATTTCTTCTTCTTCTCATTTTATACGGTCTTTGCTTCTTTACGTCGCAGTAGCCAGTCTACCTATTGCATAAGGGATGTGATGCAATATTCGCGTCTTCCGTGGACCTAGTATATCTTGCAAACTATGTCTTTATGTTGATAGATATAAATTGAAAAAATACAATTTCTATACGTAGCTTTCTTTAGTTGTTGATGTTTCTGGATGTTTTTCCGTTTTCAAAACTCAAAATTCACTTGACAAACTTTCGCCTCAAAAAAATACAGCTATTCACAATTACATTTTGTGGCATCACAAGCAGCCCAGAGAATAAGTGGAAAGGATGATTTTTGGGTCAATTAAGCTTTGTATGTGCCTCCAATTTTCTGGGTTTGTAGGCCATGCTGTGTATGTTTTAGTCTGACGATTCGTCTATAACTGCGTGGATATTACAAAATGCGATAAGGAAATGGATGAAGTGTTCTAGTTGTTCAATGGTACTAATATATCTTGTGAGAAAATAGTTACAAAATATGTTTGAAATTTCAGATCAAAATGTAAATGAGGGTTGAGAATCAATAGTTCAATAATAAATTTGGCAATTGTCACTTCCCTTAAGGGACAACAACGATATCTCGTGGTGTTCCATCGCGAGTGGCGGACAGTGTATATCACTTTGACCAACCCCATTCAGGTGGTAGGTGCATTTTGAGCATTTCCATCAGTCCTGAGAGTTTCATCGTTCCACCTCGAATATTACGGAAGATACGGGGGTGTTGTGTTTCCATAAGAAGTGAGACAAATTCGGATTATTCAGGACTGAAATTTTTTCAGAAAAGTGTATTCGTAGTAAGTTGGTAGTCCTGATCACGAATCTCAAGGAATTTTGAGCCTATTTTACCCTCTAATATATTTTACCGTAAAAATGGTGTGTTCCATCGCGAGTGACGGACAGTGTATATCACTTTGGCCAACCCCATTCATGTGGTAGGTGCATTTTGAGAATTTCCATCAGTCCTGAGAGTTTCATCGTTCTACCTCGAATATTACGGAAGATACCGGGGTGTTTCCATGATAAGTGAGACACACTGAATTATAGTGTATTAGTGCAAGACACTTATACGATTACATATACAAAAATCAGTTTTTGATTAATAATACTGACATTCATTGATGAAATAGTAAAATATTATTTAAATTTTTTCTTAACTTCATCTTTTGGTCCAACTTACATATACCTAATTGATAATTCTGAAAGCTAACGGACTGACAACGTTGGTGATACAAAGGAACCTATTTCATTCTCTGTGTTTCATGATTTTGCTGTATAATTTCAGATCTACAATTTGCTAGATCCAGGTATATTTTTCTCTAAATATCCATCGGTCATCAGCGTACTCTTCCATCCACCATGGCGCGTCAACGTGGCTATGCAGGCTCCTGCATCTATTAGAAGAGCTTGTGTTTCAAGTACTTGCAGTCTCTTCGTGGTTTTAATGTAGACCGATTCACAGGTTCAAACGATCGATATCCTGTAGCCCCAGATGCCTAAAGACCCTCTGGGGTATTTAGATGGCCTTAGACTCTTTGATAGTTTGCCTGAAAGAGCTTATTTAACAATTTTTTTTATTTCATAATTTGAAAGTTTATGCTTCAAGTAAGCAAGTAGCAAGTAAGTTGTGTGTTATTTACTGCAGTGTGTCAACTTCGTGAATATGAGTAGTGATAAAAAATGACTTTACAAGTATTGCATCGTTCCTAAATGCAAGAATTCTCGGTAACTTCACCAGACAAAATTTTTATTTTACTGTTACGAAAGTTATGGCAGCGCGCTATGCGGAGGGCCGACTTTGTATCTGCCAAGGGGACGCATTTTTGTTGCGAAGATCATTTTAATGTAAGTATGAATGATAATGATTATTAAAAAAAATATATACTTTACTCTGAGAACTATTTATATCAAAACTATGGAACTGGAAAAAATTATATTGAAACCAGGCGTAATTCCGCATATATTTGATTGCCAGATTGATATACCGACGACCCATACATCTAAAGCTCCACCGTTTGTTCAAGAAAGGAAAAGCAAATTTTGTTGGATACTTGTAAAGAAGATATCGCTGAAAATCAAATCATGTGTGATGAAGCAGGTACACAGGAAAAGCGTTTGATATTGGAATTCAAGGTAATAAACAGGTTTCTCGAAGATCAAAAGCTAAATATACCGTAATTATTATAAACCACCGAAAAAGAAATCGTTCTAAAGGAATAGAAAATACAGAAAGTATTGGAAAAAATTACTACTAAGTACCCCCGAGGACAGTGAGAGTTTGATTACATCAGACATGACTTCTGTTGATACATCATCAGATTCTACTTTGTCTGGAATATTAATTGAAAACTGGAAATCGAAAAACAATATTGAGCGAAGACCTATTAACGTCATAGAGAAAAATCCGAAATTATGTCTTTCTTGGAATCCCAAGGTACTTTTTATTTAAGTATTATAGAACTTTTGTCTCAAAAATGCCAGTTACCCAGAATTGATATATACATTACTTTGAAGGAAATTAAATTGAATTGACGATAACAGCGATTCATAATCTCCAACTACAGTCCCGGTTCCCGGTTCACTTGCTCTTGCTCAGTTGTTAATTGACATATAAATCGGAAAATTTTGTGGGGTACTTGGGAGATGATTTAATTTTATAATATATAAATTTCAATAAAAAACTAAATTAGCCTGACTGAGCCCATTGAGCGATTTTACTGAATTTCTAAAATTACATCCAGATCAATAGGAATCTGATAAAGATTACAATATATGTAATCTTTATTTACTCGTCGTAACAAGGAATTCAAATGATGGAATAATTTAATCGGAGTTTGTTTCACAATGATGAACAGAAACAATACTCATGTCGAGATGTAGCAATTAGCAATGTATAGAAAGCAATTTCAGAACCAATACCCTTGACCGCTCCATATTGAATGATTCCGTACAGTTCATCTCGTCGTGTGTTTGTAGATATTTTGCTGGAAAAATCCTCACTAGTTTACTTTGTAGTACATGTTCAACAGATTGCAAAAACGTATGTGACTTTCTGGACTTCAACTAGCGTTTCCTAATATGACTGATACCAATCCGTGCAAAGCTTATTGTTAAATCATCTGAAAATAGAACTTTTAACGGGTTATGATCAACTGTATTGCCAAATATGCGTCAAACTGACTAGTATAAGACAACAAGTGTAGCTGAGGCAGCAGTCAATCGAAGCACCAAACTCTTAGGAAGATTCAAAATAGATGAACACTTCAATCTAGCAGACGACTATTATTGTAGTCTTCATGTAGTCATTGTTCACTGGGGTTCAGGCGTTGAATCTGGTCATTATTATGCATTGGTCAAAGACGAAACGGACTGGTTTAAGTTTGACGATAGTCGTGTCACTAAATATTCTGGCAATACCTTGAATTTATTGGAGGACATTTTCAGATCAAGATCTGTAGGTTTTTCCGGGTTTTTCCGGGTTTTCCTGCAGCTGAAAAAGTAAATGCGCCACTGGAATTAATCGAGTCGCTCCGGAACGCCAATTTATTTTCGTTGTTGTAGTTGCAGTATTTCATAAACCTGTCGGAGTATTCTTGTATTCGAATCATTCTAATTAGAGACTGCGTGAAATATTTTCAGATCGTCAGCGTAGGTACATGAGAAATTTGGAAAACTTGAAACATTCTGAAATATCATTTATGTAAATGTGGAATGGTAGTGGACCCAAATGTGATCCCTGGGGAACTCCATATGTTATGTGCGAATTGAGTTATGAGATATAATTTCCAAAACAAACCGCCTGACGATGGTGATTCACGTAAAACCGGAACCAATTCAGTAGTGATCCATTAATACCGAATTCAGCAAGCTTGAGCACTAGTAAATCATGATCAATTTTGTCGAATGCTTTACTGAAGTCCGTGTAAATAGCATCTACTTGAATTTTGCTGTCAAGGTTTTTTTTAAAATATTTCGTATAATCAAATAAATGTTTAGACGGATCTGTTTTTGACTCCGTGTTGGTTTTCATTTGAAATTTTGAATACGCCGTAATATAAATAATCGTACACGATTGATTCAAACAACTTGGCTATAATAGATACAAATATGATTGAACTGACCGATACTTGATGAAATCCCATTATAACGTATTCAAAAAAGCCCACTTCAATTTGAGATTCTATTTGAAAGTTTACAAATCTGATACACGTGTTTTATACGATCCTTGGACGTCACAATACTGCGTCAGTATTGTATAGTTGGATATATTAACTACAAAATTTGCCGGTCAACTACAATCGAATGATAATTTTTTAGGGTACCATTCTTTCTGTTGAACACTGTACAAAGTATTAAGATAGTATTAACACTTGTTTAAAAATGAATCTGACTCAACTTTGCGATCGCTTCCTCTTCTTGATTGTAGAAGTTTTTGTGAGGATTTTCAGAAGTTCAATCAGAGGATTTTGAAGAACATTTTCATGAATCCATCTTATTTCAGATTGGCAGCACTGCAGAATAAAAACTTCGCATTCTCACATTCCGGGCAGATGTTATCAGGTGCTTGCTCTCTTCTTGCCAAATCGGGTTCCCATACTTGTAATTCAAGATTTTAATTAATGGTTTGTGCAAATCATGTGAAATCGTCTGGTTGTCGAAGTTACTGTGTTCAATGTAGGTGAATCCGTCTTCACAATAGGGCTATTTCTCCTTGCCTTCATTTTTGTTTTCAAGCATATGTTGATAACATCAATAGCTTAATGTATTTCTTTTCATACTTTTTAGTCATTTCATCATCATATCCTCGAGTGAGGCACAGGACAAAACATATGTACAGGGTGCCTCAAACGTCTGAATTTGTATCAGAACCCCATTGAGATCGTAAAAAACTGTTAAGACATAAGTGGTTGAGTATATTATATGTTACTTAAATTTACTTCAGCGATGAAAACATTCCACCTCTTACAACAGCAAAATATTTATTAAATTGATGGATGTAGCCGTTACTACGTGATAGGAAATCATAATGAAGAAAAGAGAAATGAAACTTTCTATGTCCTTACCACTTTTATTTGTAAGTAACGTTACTGCAGTTTCATCCTATACGGACATTTTCAAACTTATACAATAAGTAGAACTTATTCTATTAGTATAACATAGTATAACTTATATTTAGTGTATAAGTTTAAAAATGTCCGTATAGGAAGAAATTGCAGTTACGTTATTTACAAATAAAAGGGGTAAAAAACATTGAAAGTTTCATTTCTTCTTCTTCAAAATATTTATTCTGCCTTCCCTTGATGAATCAAAAGTGTCAATTCAATATCTTTTGACTATATAAATATTCATAATATGTAAGTTCAAACTTGAAAATGAGGATATACACTTTTGTCTCTTTCCACGATAGTTATATATTTTTTGACTAGTTTCGGTCATTACACCATTTTCAAAACTAACTTGATTACATCAAATTTGGTACCTACATTGACTATACCTGGGATAACCTCAATTAATAGCAGTATATCGATGATTTTTTTTTAAATAAAATGTAGGTTTTGGGAACTGAATTATAGATTCAGGAGAGGACTATTGTTCAAATCAAGTTGTTCGTTGTGGATAATAAAATTGAGATTTTTCTTTGACTTGTTTATTTCCATAGATTCCAACAAATTCATCATTTTCCCTTTTTTGCATATATAGAGGATTTTTAAATTATCTTTATCTATTTTATGTTAAGAATTTTGAAGATGTTCATACATTAATGATTTTTTTTATCCGAAATGACATGTATCAATAATGTGTGAACATCTTCAAAATTCTAAACAAAGATAATTTAAAAATTCTCCACACAGGAAAATGGTAAAATGATGAATTTGTTGGAATCTATGGAAATAAACAAGTCAAAGAAAAATCCCAATTCTATTGTTCTCAAAGAACAACTTGATCTAAACAATAGTCCTCCTGAAACTATAATTCAGTTCCCAAAACCTACATTTTATGAAAAATAAATGTTATGTTCATGGATATACTGCTATTAATTGAGATTATCCCAGGTATAGACAATGCAGGGACCAAATTATTTATGATATGTATAGGCAATGCAGGTATAAATTACTCAGATTTGAATGTAATCTAGTTAGTTAGTTTTGAAAATGGTGTAATGACCGAAAGAAGTCAACAAATATAAAACTATCGTAAAAAACAGACAAAAGTGTGTTTTTATAGTGTATCCTCAATGAACAGGGATTTCCACAAAATGAACTATAGTTGCCAATCAAAGAAGTTTAAAAAATTTTTAAAAATATCTCAAATCAGGAACTCCTTGGAATTTGTTTGAAAATTTCAAACTTTGTAATAGGTCGAGTAAATGTCGTGGTCATCCTGTTTCCTAGTAAAAATTATTGTTAGTTTCATATTTTTTTTCAAATCTATTTGTCAAGAACCAGTCATTCATAATGGAGCTAAGAGGTGTTCATAGTTCGTGGGAATGTATTGTATCAACTTAATGATGATGAAGCACATACTCAGAACACATCAATGTAGGTGGTCATTCGTTCACCAATACAGTTCATAAATAACATATATAAAGTATGCAGAGTCAAATTTGAGGTGCCATTTTTTTAGTTGAATTGTGGTCCAACATACCTGCATGAAGGTCACCTTGTTGAGCCAGTATTTAGTGTTTTTTTCTCTGCTTTAATAGTAGTGAACCATTCATCAGTAGTTTTATGCGTGATATCGAAGAGCTTAATAATTTATAAGTTAAATCTGTAGCCCTTGTCGGACACTAGATGGATTTTTCAAAATCTGATGACAAGACAAATCTGTGACTATGTATGAAATATAGCGACATAAACATGTGCTTTTCCCGAAATATGGTACTATACTCTAAACAATAGCGCGAGAAATGCATAAGCATATTTTATAATTGAATTAACCTCAATATTTCTCAGATTGTGAAAAGCTAGCTATAAAAAATCATGAAAAATTGGTAAACGTTGCTTCCCAATTAACCATCCCTAGAATGTAATTCATTCATGTAATTAATTTTTTTTACTATCAATATCAATTAAAACTTATTTCAATAAGAAACAAAATAGGTAAATATACAGATTTTAATCAGGGTTGTAACGGGCTCTCACCTCCGCCTTCGCAAGTGCGAAGGCGCAGGCTGGGCGCATGTTTCTTAACGGAGTTGTGATTACGAAGGACCGTGCGATTGTAAATTATACTATCGTTTTTAAATTATAATTCGTCTTCGATAGACATTTTTTGTGGAGGAGTAAATGTTTTTATGAGTTTATAACCTTCCACAAAATACATAAATCTAGTTCACCAAAGAATCTAGTCAAGTGTAAATACTGAAAAATTCATTACGAAATATAGACCTTTGAGGAGTTTAATTAGTTAGTAGTAACTTGTATTCATGAATTTTGCTTATAAATAGGTAATTGAAAAAATAAAATTTCCATATATAGCTTTTTTGAAATGGCATCCGTTTTGTAAACCTAAAAAATTATTGGGGAAAATGGCCTCGTTATTTTACCACCTCGACACGTGTCTCAATCGCAAAGTGATCATCTTCAGGCGGAAGATTAAACTAAATATACGTAAAGTGTTATCCTTATTTATGCAATAGATACCTCTTCTAGGTATCTGCGCCTTAAGTGTTTTAAATTAATTTCACAATGTTGACTTATCTACTAGTCTTGAATTGATTTTACAATGTATCAGGTAAATCTGAGAATTAAAATATTATTTCAACAAGCTATATAGTATACTATTAGGTATTGGTCCAACATAGTTATTTGTAATATTATCATGTTTACTTATTTCTACATTCTCATAGGCATTTAGATGCCTGTTGTTGCTAACTTGTCTAACTAATCTCAACGAACTAGTCTATGGAATGGTTTTGTTGCAAAATATGATGTGCGACTGCTGATTTTCAGGTCTTCCATATATTAGGTATGGTAATTGTTCTTTATATCTTATTTTAATAAATCCTCTTGTCTGTCTATAATATTTTTCATCGCAGTCCTTACATTTAATTTCGTAAATTCCAGACTTTTCCAAATTCTCGACTTAGTCCTTTGGATTTCCTACCTAAAATGCTCTGTAGTGTATGAGTTGTTTTGAAAACCACCTTCATACCTAGTTCCTTGAAAATCTTTT
>WOGN01002519.1:0-16566 GCA_015342105.1 Leptinotarsa texana
AGTACAGACTGACTGTCGAACAGGGAAGCGCCGTTTATATCGCGGCAACGAACATTGCCTATCTTTTCTCGTCATTTCGACACGTTTCCAGATTACTTGCGTAGGCATTCTCGATGAGTCATGTGTTTTCTCGCTCTGTCAGGGCCGGCTTCAGATTCATTACAATACCTATTCCAACAAACTTGTGCCCTGTACTCGTTTGTTAAGGTCCCTTGCTGGATGCACGTCATATTTTTCTGGAAATAATATAGGTTGTCAATAAATTGTTTGCCTCCTGTGAATATGAGGTGCTGTATCTATTCCTTTGTTTCATTTCCTACAGTTGAGGTATCTCTTGTCCAACTCAATGGACAGTGTTCAGTGAATAGTTCTGTGATTGTTCTGAAGCTGATTTCTTGCTGGAAGACTCCTGTTGTCTGTGTTGAGTTCAAGGTTTTTCCAGAACACTCGTTATAAATCACAGGATCTGTTTCAATGTTATACATCGCAGAAGTAGTTTGAGATACTGATGAGCCAAATAGCTCGTCGATGCTAGTTTCAAATTATGAAAACACTGACCCGTTATAAAATACTTTCCATTGTGATGAGTATATAATTATGACACTATTATTCAAGATGCATTTCACTACACGCTAGCTTCATCAGTTGGAGTGGTTCATCAGACTATTCTGCAATTTTTTATACAACAGTAGGTGACTACAGAATTCAATTAGATGAATGAGTGATTCTGGTAAAAACCGGTAGATTCTGAAAAACCAATATCAATACAATATTATGTATTCTATGTATGGAAACAAGAGAAAAATAACTTTTTGTTAGCGGTTTGAAAGAAAATTTAAATTTTTGCGTTTATTGATTTCCAGAGATTCCAGCAGGTTCAATTTTTATTCTTCATTTTCTGTATATCAAATGTGTAGTTCATGTTGAAACCGTCGTTGTTCTCTAAAAGGTGGTATGCATAAGTGGCATTGGATTTCTTCAGTCCAACACTTTTTTGGTAGATGTGGTAATGAAAATAAATGCGTTTCGGAACAAAAGGTTTAGAGAAACCACTACCAAGAAGAATAAGATGAAATTAGTGTGGTATAAAGCGCAGACAGACAATCAAAAATGAACTAGGTTAGATCAACTATCAAGTCGGGGATAAGATCAGAAGGAACGAAACGTCTGATCTGTCATTGTTAGCAACAGCGAATAATAATAGCTATACGGAAGAGAAAACGGCAACTGCACTAGTGTTTGTACTGCGAAGTAAGTCACTGTAAATTCTGCATATTCCAAAGAACAGTCAAAATGATAATGAAATAATGTCGAAAAATTATATAGAAAATACTTGTAGCAATTTCACTAGAACCAACTCAGGTCTAATACACATAAAGAAGGAAACTCTCCATGAGTATATGTTGACCTATCCTCAAACCTTTTTTTGACAATTATTTTTGCCAACTTTTCAGATGAAACTCTAGTAAATCAATAGTATATGAGCAAAATAAATGAAACAAACATTTTGAATGAATAATTCGTAGAAAGAGACATCAGCCGGAGGTCACTTTGAGTCACGGGCAATCTGACCTGATTTAGGAGGAAATGGTGAGTTGACAACACTTCCTCAGGCAGGTACAATAACTTGTAGTTCAGGAGATCAATATCCAGGACACAGGTCCTGTGGATGATCTGTTTCAATGAAGAAATGAAAGAATAGCCCAGGGAAAGCATAAAGGCCCTTGGGCTATCTAGAGAGGAAACGAACTTGAGCAGTTAGAACACGTTTCAGCAGGCAAAATCCTGCTCTGAGAGTTGAAAGATGGCTCTTTCCCAGTTTAAAAAAGCAATTGGAGGTCAAACTCTGGCTTTCTCTATAAAAAAAGTTTCCCCTGGAGAAGTATATGTTCAAGGCATACTATAAGCTAAGCATGATCACCTTCAGGTCGTGGAACATCAGCACCAGCATCGATATCAACATCAGCATTGATATTGAGTGTACTATAAGCAAACCTACAGCATAGTAAACGAGTTTTGGCGGTTTAATATTGCTGTCATACAAAAATCTGGATTAGGATTAGAGGGAATTAAAGGAAGGCTAATCCTAAAAACCCTAACAACGTGCATAATTATCTGTGAAGAAATAAACATATTGCCGATTAGTTATTTTTATTCCAGGGACTTGATGATAGTGAAACTGAAGACTTTCAGTCAGGGAGAACCTGAGAAAACCAACAAAACTTCCCTAAAAAATCTTGAACCATCACCAAGTAGAAGAATTAGTTAGGGCCTGCAGGGCAAATGGATCAATTTTCATTACTATGTATAATTTCAGTGCATATAATTTCACTGGAGAAAATACTTAATCGAACGAAAACGGGGAAGTATTCAGTATAGTTTTTCGTGCCAATCATAGGAAACGACATAAACTTTGAAAACAAAGGATATCATACCTCTATCCAATATAAATTGGCTGGTAGCGAAAAAAGTGGTATATTTGGAGAAAATAAAATGAGCTGTAGACTCATTTCAACCATTTCAACTCATTTCATTTCCACGGGACCGGACTTTCACTCCAGAAACTGTGTATATTCTTCAGAAATAGTTTGACTGACTGTGGGATACATACCAAAAATATGGAGACTGATTAATGTTCACTTCATTCCGATACCTAGAAAAATCAAGAAGGACTCTGTTTTTTGTATTGAGAACATTAGAAAACTTACTAGACAGGCATATTATGGATTTAGCACTGACTGCCAGGCCACTGGCACACTGGTTACAAACTACTGGGTTATGCAGATGACACTGTCATTGTAGTCAAGGAAAGATACAATATTATAGTGAGGGTACACGTACAGCAAGCTCTGAATATAACAGTAAACTGGACCAAAGAAGAAGGCTTTGTTGCTGGCCAGACGCACCTAAAGGAAGATATGGAAGCTGAAATCAGATATGTTGTATGTACTTCACACATGGTGGTTGAACTGAAGATAACATATTCATCTGTTGGTCTGACGAAACTAACAACCGCTAATTATGAACTAAGCAGACTCTATGTTCGCTAATAACGAAAGCAATGAAAATCACTTCACAATTGCATTGGAAATACTATTGAATCTTCTTCCTTCACATTTTATAAAAAGGAATGAAGCAAGGTTGGACCAATTCAGACTGGATATCTCACCAAGCCACATGGGTTCTGGCAAATTTTGGAACATGCTGAAGAACGAACACTAAACATGTTTTCGGACCACATGATACCACAATACATGATCTGTACAGACTTGGGCGGATCAATATTCTCACAGAGAGTTCAGCTGCACTTGGGGCACTGATGAACCTGATAGTACCTTCAAAACTGGTCTAAATATGCCATGAATAACTGGATGAACTGATAAATGAAAGTAGATTGGGTGACAGGACACTCGAATATCACATGCAACAAAAAATACCGAATAGTATGTTCTTCCATATATAAGCCCTAAACTAGCTGTGAGGGTTCTTGAATTTTAAGTATGATACCAGATCATGAAGTGAGTCTGGAAGAATTATGAATAGTCACAGAAAAACCTAGTATATAACACAGTATTGTTATATACTAGAAAATTGTCAAACGAACTATTTTGAATTGAATTGTGAGCGAGCACTTTTCAATTGGAAGCGATCAACGAAACAAGTGAATTAGAAAGCTATTATAAAACTTCCGGCTTGCCTGTGTTAGTCTCTATTGATTTATATTCATTCAATAATATAAGATTTCATGATCTCAGTGTTGAGTTGTGAAGTTTCTGAGTCTGTCTCCATTCATCATCAAAATGGACATCAGAAAGTTTTTTGGTAAGTTATGTATTGCTTTAATCTTGGGATTAGAGCTAGTATTTTTATATAATTTCTCTTAGCTAATAGCTTTGGTGAAGGATATACTAGCTAGAGACGTATAATAATCGTTAAGAATAGCATTTTTACTTTTATCTGGCATATTATTGAAGTGGAAAGAAAGGATCGATTATGTGGAAGGTAAATATTCAGAAAAACTATTATTTCATTAAAAATGAGTTTATTGATTCAATCTCTATGAATTTAACGTTAACTCCACAATGGTTTCGTTTTCTGTAATTAATTATGAAAACGAAACATACATTATATTGGTGATTTAATTAAATACGAATTAAAACAGATCATTGATTTATATAAGGCTGAAAAACTTCCTTAGATAATGTTTTTAAGTAATTGAACAAAACTGCTCTCCCGTAAAAATTTAATTATTTACATAAAGTTTTATCAAAGCGTTTTGTTTTGCAGGAAGTTTGGAACGAAAAAACCTGATGAATCAAGTAGCGACAGAGATGAACCGGACAAAGTAACAACAATATCGCATGTGCCTTCATCCAAAACCGGTTATATAAAGCCGCAGGAACTACCTAGAGCAAGTTCCTTTAGATATCTGGCTCTGGCGCCGAATCCTGATTCATTGATGGATGAGGATGACTGCAATGAAAATGATATCGGATGATATGTTGGACGGGCACACATGTCATCAACCGAAAAGAAGAAGAAATTGATTGAAAACTGTCGGTCCCTATAACTTTGTGGAAGAATGCAAAACATTCAAAAAGAAAATTTAATTATTCTTGGTTGGAAACATACTCTCCATAGTTGGTATATTACAGGCGCTACAAAGGAGCATTTTGTAAATATTGTACGTTGTTCCCACCAAATCCAAATTTATTTGGAGGCATATTGGGATAATTTACTATGAGGCCTTTTTGTAAGTTCAAAGATATTCACGAACATTGCAAAAAGCATATTGAAACTCACTTACATAAGGAGGCATTGAAAGCTGCTAACTCTTTTCTTGAAGGTGTGCCTGTCTATTTGCAACTGAACAAATATTCCCAGGTAATTATTGAAGAAAATCGCAAAATTATAATATCTGTTTGCGGGTCACAGGCCTTAGCACTGAGAGGTAAACATTATGGTAAAGGTATTCTCAAGGATTTATACAGGCTGAGAATTGACGCAGGAGATTTGATTTTCAAGAAACACATTGAGCAAGGGAAAAATAATGCAAGCTACCAATCAACGGATATTCAAAATAAAATTATTGTTATTTGTGGAAGCGTTATTAGGGCTGATATTATTAAAAAAAGTGAAAGACGCATTAGCATATAGTGTACTAGCAAACGAAACACCTGATATTTATGGCATTGAACTATCGATTGGGATGCGATATTTTGATGAAGAATAACAGGAAGTCCCAGATATGTTTGTCAAATTCATTGAACTAAAAGATTTGGATACGGAATCGACAGAACATAGCATAGATGAGTTTTTGACAAAAGAAGATCTGAATATAAATAAATGCATTGGTTTTGGTTATGATGGTTGTTCACCGTTGACAGTAAAAAACGGAGGGATACAAGCGATGTTACGAAAAAATTACACCAAAGCTCTCTACTTTCATTGCTCGTCCCACAAACTGATCTAGTTATCAATGATATAAATTCACTTCCTGGAATTAGAAATGCCATGGGAATCACCAAGGATACTAAAAACTTTTCTCGGAAATCAATTTTGAGAAGGAAGTTGATGATACCTAATATTTCCAGACTTTGCGAGACAAGATGGAGTGAGAAACACAAAACCATTAGAGTTTTTAAAGAAAATCTTCCAATAATTCTGGAAGCCTTACAAACGTTATCTTAGGAAAAAAATAGTGCAACTCGGAAAAGTGCTTTCCAACTGCATGCGGCTACTTCCAGAATTTCTTTAATTCTCGAGATTATGTTGGTAGCCAAATAATCAGCTGTTGTCAACGTACTCCAATCTGTAGCTTTGGACGTGGTTAAAGCCTCGGAAAGATTTTACTTTTGATTAAAAACCACCGTGAAAATCTGAAAAAGTGGCAGACGAAATTATAAAGGAAGCTACTGCTGTTGCGGAGAAAGTCGGACTGGAGGAGAACACTACATCACTGCTCCGTATTACGGGGAAACAACGTCATAGATGTAATCATCCAGCAGAAAGCCCTTCAGAATATTGGAATAGGTCTTTAGTAATATCATACTTGGATTCAATTATCACTTCCCTTGAAGTACGTTTTGTTGAAGAAAACACGCCATCATTCGCATTATCTAAGTTACACCCGGCGCAGATGCAAAAGATGACAACTGAAAGTCTGAAACAAACTTGTGAATCTATTGCCCAGTTTTATGATTTACCGAACATAAAGAATGAAATCGAACTTTGGCAGCAATTATGGTACGGAAGGCTTGATCTAACAAATCTTACAGTTGTTGATGTCCTAAAAGAAACTAATTCCTTCTTTCTCAAAACGGAAAAAGCATTGAAAATTTTGATCGCTTTACCATGCACGACCTATACAGTAGAGCGATCCTTTAGCAGCCTCAGAAGACTGAAAACATGGCTAAGAAGCACCATGAAAGACTATCGCCTTAGTGGTCTGGCCATGATGAGTGTACATAGAGCTATAATGAATATGAACCTAAATAATTTCAATGATAAAGTGGTTGAAAGTTTTGCAAAAATATTATTTTTGTTAAAATAAATATTTATTACTCTGTTTAAAAGTTCGATTCAGTTATTGTGCTGTCGAGGGCTTGTGAAGTTTTATACATTGATATCAGAATCGTTCTTATTACAATTGTCATCGAGGCAAAGACTTCCAAAATGTAACGCTTCATGCTTTCGAATGTACCAGGCGTTCATATTTTTTATCCTCCATAATATTTCCCCATTGCCTCCCCCCTTAGTCATAAGTTGGCGACACCCTTGCATAGTAGTTCAACTTTTGCAAAAGAAGTTCATGATTAACACAATCACAAGCTTTGGGAAATCGCAGAATACTGTAGCTACGACCTCACAATTGTTGACATGTTAGCATGTTCAAGAAAGGAAAAGATTGCATCATTTGTGAATTTTACTTTCTGAAAGCCAAATTTTCAGTTGCCAATACCTTTTTTTCAGAATTTTTTCTATGATTTTTGAGAGTTTGAGAGCAAAGAGATAGGTCTGAAGTTATTTGGATCTCCTGTATTACCGCTTTTGGAAGTAGGAATTACAAGAGCTGTTTTTTAGACGGAGGGAAATTTCCAAGAGAAAAAAATTCATTCATAGCCATCACTAGTGTATTGAAAGCCAAATCGGTAAGGATATTTAAAAATTTTACTGAAATTTCGTCAATGCTCGTTGCATCTTTGTTTGTATTTTCTTGCAAGGTTTTTTTTAGTTTTAATAAATTTGTGTCTTCAAAATAAAAGTTATTGGGCATATTGACATTATTTGAATAATCCATAGAATGTGAAGTAGAAACAAGGAATGAAGTTAGTTTTTGAGCAATTGTGCAGTGCAATGAATTTCTTTTGCATGTTTAATTACCTGTCTGTAAATTTGGGGATATTTGTTGAAAAATGTTATGAAAATTCATCGGAAAAATATTTTCGTATTGAGTGTAGCGATCTCAAGTTGGTCGCAGACATTTTGATACCCTGTGTAATCCACGACTTATATGTTCTTTACATCTTTATTTTCCGTTTGGAAAACATTATTCAAAAATTCTGGTTGATAATCCTTGAATGGCGCCTATAGAATCGCTTGTAGACAAAACCTCTTCCCATACTGTTTGCTTGCAATTGTGTTCGAATTTGTATATTCTACCAAAATTGAATAATTGTTTTGAGTTTTTACTTTTTATAGGGAATTTAAAAATTATACCTTAATGGTCTGATAGACCAGCTGAGATCATACTGCAAGTCAATTTTTCTTCATCCAGGTTTGTGCAAATATAGTCTATAGTGGAAGATGAATGTTGTGAGATTTGTGAGTGAGTAGTTAGTTAGTAGTTGTGAGTAAGTAGATTCTATTGAAATTTCACTATTCACCGAAAATTCATTCATTAAGGAGGATTCAATTATAAAATTATACTTTTCAAGGTTCAGATGAAGGTGAAAATAATCCATATCGTTACTGACAACCAACAGAAATTATTTATTACCTCAAAATCTGATACATGATTTCTTCAAAAGAACGAATCTAACATGAATTATCCCAAAGCAAAGTATATTTTTTTCAAAATACATTTTTAACGAAATAAGCATGGTTCGGGTTCAATAGATTGGTGAAAGTTATAAATTCAAAAAGATAAATTCAAAGATTTCATGTACCTACATTCAATTGACATATGTACCGAAATGAGAAATTGATGATGGTCAATGAATTTCTTTGTGTAATACCACATTCTTTTACCTCACAGTAACTCAGATATAGCGTAAAAACGAGTATCTTGGCGTATTTCTCAGGTAATCATCATTTCTTATTCTTCCTATTCGTGTCGCATTACTGCTTGGATGATGTGGTATTGATCGAATAAATTTCAATACGAACAGAAACATTTCAATGGAACACTTTTTATGCATCTGGCAGAATACGTTCAAAAATCTCTTCAGATTTTCAAATGGGTGAAACAAATTTCGTTTGAGAATAGAAGATAAAACAGAAGACTCTCGATAACTCTTCTTTTTTTTTGGTTTCAAAACTTGTTGGGCTGGGCTCTACTCAGAACTCTACTCCCACTCTTGAATCTCAAGATCGAATCGGTCTGCTGTAAATAGGGCAGGAATTCACGGCCCCCTGCATCTACTGAAGGAACAAAATTTTGAACTCAATGCTAACGTTCCCTCCAAATGACCCAAAGCTTCGGGTTTAACCATCAATCCTATAATAGGTTACAATGAACCTTCTTACTTTTTTGTTGGAAGGAAACCCGGAAACACTACTTCTCCTCGCAATTGAATACAATAATGAACCACTTTTGAATCTTCATATATAGACCAGAACAATATGAACTAGAGGAAGTATTTGAAACATAACACGGGTAATGTCATAATACGACAATATGAAAGCAACATATGAAAAAAATTCACTTTTTCTGTGAAATTTACCTACCTCACTGATGAATAACTTTACCAATACAAAGATATACATGAATACAAAGAAATTCAACAAACATATCCATATTCTTTACTGAACTGCAGAGTAGTTTTTTATTATAATATGCCCTATTCACAATGCTTCCAAGTGAAGAGTAAATACTAACAACATCAAAAAAACGTGTATGATACATGTGTGAGATAAGATGCCGAGATTTAATACAAACCACTATTTCAATGGTTTGAGAACTGAAAGTACAGTTAGACAACTGATCACATCTGATATTTGGAGTAACAGTTTGGCCAATATATTCAACAATAACAATCAAAGAAATATTCGTATAGTAAATTATGGGAAATTATAAACACAAATTGTAATAAATACATTAATACATTGTAATAAATACATTTGATTTTACCTATCTACTTTAATTCAAGATCTAGAAACGATAGTGAGAGACCAAAAGATAACGAAATAAAGTTTGCATTGTCAAATAGAAGAGAGAATTTAAAGTCATCATAACTGAATATGAAATATCATAGCTCACATTCAATTCCAAGTATCTGAAAAAACAATGTGGGTGTAAGGTAAAAAATGGATTTCATTTACATATAACGTTATATCGTTAACTAATGCAATGTTTTACTTTGAGCCCCAAAAATAGCTATTTCAACTTTTAAATTATCTTTCTCCGTAAATAAAATTGAATGCTTATAACTGGTCATACTGAAAAACTCCATAAAAAACATGTCAACCCGTTTATTTTTATTATGGAGATCTACGCAACCAGCAGTACTATTATTATTCTCATAACCATATTCAGTCATTCAGATAATAATTTAAAGAAAATGTGTTTTTCCATATTTATTTGATTGATTTTTCAACTCATGAAAATAGTAGGTACTCATTTCGAATGTATATCATAACAGTTTCCTTGAACTGAACCTTCATTCGAAACATCTTATATATTTTTTCAGACGTTCGTACTATTGATTAAACGGCGGTTTTGTCCAATCTATTCCCACCGAAAATTCTGGCTTGTTTCTGGTAGGGCGAATTAAACCTCTCTCATAACCTGTGGACAGAGTTGGTGGGGGAGGGAGGTGAACGACTGATTTCCACATATACACACTCATACAGTTTTAAAGATCGATGCAAAGTAGTAAGAGAGGAAGTAAAAGAAGGAGGCTGCGGAACCACGGGCTAGCTCGTTACCATGGAGATGTGATGAGACGACTTCTTCTTTTTAACCTCCTTCTTATGTCCACCGTGCATGCAGACAAGGGCGTGTTTGGAAGGGATATACCGATAATTAGGTTGTTAATGACTTTTTCTACATAATTTAGAGATAATTCAGAAAATATAACAAACTAATTATTTGATATTATTTTAATCTGAGGCCTGATTAAAACTTGCTGATATGATTCTGTCGATCTCCTTGAATTTCCTTTTGAAATGAGGATTTCAGAAGTTTTATGGAAAACTGAATGAAAATCATTCGACTGTGTTCAAATTCATCTCGGGCAACAGCTTTCTCTTGGCCATGAAGAATGCTGGTGAGAAGTTGGACTTTTATTAAATTCTAGATTTTTTTCAGAGTTTTTCTAGAGTATCACTTATGATTTCTGTGAATTTAAGAAATACTAAATATCGTCTCTTGTTTTTTATATGAACCTCTTCTGTGTAAGATGGATCAGATAAATGTTTGATCGCATGATATCTGTTACTGTGAAATTACTGTTACTTTTTTTTTGATTAAATCCAAATGAAAAAAAGTTATTATCATACAATCTGGCGGAATATTCATGTGCTACTCTTTGTATTCAATACACGTATTATTTTATACCAATTGGTCAGTGGATCCGTTTTGGAAAACTTTAACATCAAATCAAAAGTATACTTGTAACTCACATCATAATATGAAATTTTCTCAATACGAAAAAATTTCGCCATTCGTTTTCAATTTCATCATATATCAAATCAATTCTTTATAGAAGAGAATAAACTACTTATGCGGTTTATTCAGTTATTGAAATTATTACGACACAACAAAATAGTTTTTGTTCAATAAATATTGGTTGGGTCAAAAAAAATTATACAGAAAACCATATATTCATCAAAGCAAAAATAAGTAATCATGCTTTTTTCGAACCAAATAATTTCTGAAAATCATAATTGGAAGAATTGCATATTGCTGGTAACTACTCTTCCACAAGTCAGTTCTTTGAAATACTCACGACTCACGTTTTGATAAACATTTGAAGATGATTGAAATCAAATTGAGAAGTAATACCAACAGTCAAAATACAAATAAATACATTATAAAATTAATAACACAGCTCACTGTGAAATTTTTCTAGTCTTTTTCTCAGCTCCATTTCAAAAATTAGTCTGGCTAACTTATTTCGAGAATATAATATACTATTTCATCAACTTTTATTGGAATCCCTTTCCTGACAGTCTAGTATAATTACTGAGAATTTTGATAGAATATTTTTTCACACAAGATGATATTTTTTCGACATCAAACTTTGATATTGACATTGAAAATTCAATATGTACTTTAAAAATGTGATATCTGAAAACAAGAAACAATGTATTGCGTTATATATCACCAGTAGAAGATAAATTGTATTTATTTTGGCATGTCACTTGAATACTTTTTTTCGTGAATGTTTATCGTGAATATTCATTGACATGATTGTATCGGTGGCAAATAATGTGTGTTCAATAGGCGAAGAGATGACTGGAGAGTTCTATCAACCAGAATTAACCACTTGATAAAACCGTAGAAGTGATTATTGTTTCTTATTGAAAAATATGATTGTTAAGTCCGAAACAAGCACAGTTTCCCACTGAGTTGACATCTTCAGGAGATGAAGTATACTAATTCCTACCTCTAAACCTAGTCTGTATTCATCTATTCCATCGAAGACAGTAGCATTATTTTCGCTACATCTAGAATGGCAGCGAACATCGAACGTTCGCGCGCTTTTTGCTACGTCACAATTAGTTTATGGCTGCCAGTGGCGGCCAGCGTTTCTTTATGGCATGATTCACAATACTATGAAAGTTTGCTTTGATCCGAACTGTGAATGATTTTCAAGAAAATTTAGGAATCGACGATCTGATGAAATAAAATACATATGTATTTCTGACATCAACGTAACTTTTTTTGAAAGTGGTTGACAATATTTCATGGTGAATTTTACTAATTTCGACTTCCATTATCTGATATGATACTATTATGATTTAAAATCTCTGAAAGAACGAATAAAATGGAAATGAATATCTGAAATGTCAATTGTATTGAACAATAAAAGTTGAGATGAAGATGAAGTGATAACTTGAACTGATTTAAGTTGAATTATTGAATATTAAAATTGTTCAACTCGGGAAAAGCTCAGATTATTACTTGAATTTCATGTATATCAATATCAGTTTGTGTATATCAATGATAATTTAAAGAAAGGTTATTCATTAATGAAATATTTCATTGATAATTCTATGTATGTTTATATATTATAGCTACCATAAGCCAATTGTTACTTATGTAGGAATAAATAGTGATACTAATAATGTAAATACACAAAATTAGTATCATTAGTTTCAAACCACGTTCCACATAATGAAACAATATTACGTGCTTGCTGGTTTTATTTTCATCATACTGTCAACAGTATATTTCTAACACACACTGAACACTGAGCGTCCGACGAAAGAAAATGAGCCTGCCTTCCGCTGACGTATGCGTGAGAAAAAGGGAAATACAACCTGGTGCCTTAACGCACTAAGCGGTTTACCCTCCTTCAATAAGATTGAAGAGATATTTAAAAAATAACTGAAAAGATGGCAAACCAAATTACTTCACGACGTTGGAATTGTCAGTATCCACAATCGTCTTTGGGTGATAACTGGATTGTCTTGATGAATCCTCTTTTGGTAAAGTGATAGTGGTTGGGTGTGTGATCAGATATTGTCCCGTATAAGTGAGTTTTCAGTATACAGATGTTTCCCACTCAGTTTCAGTCCTATTTACCAATATGTCTAAGAATGACAATTCGTTGTGGACTTCCTTCTCCATTGTGAAAGTGATGGGAAGTTTCACTTCATTGATGTGCTTCAGACAAATGTCTAGTTCTGTATTCCCATGATTCCATGGTTCTCGAGTCCAGTGAATTGTGCCTTTGAGCTCTGTAATTTCTCGAGAAAGAACTAGGCATCATCAAAAAAATCTTGAACGGATTGGTTACTCCAAAGTGATGGTGGAACAGACTTTCCCTAGAAGACAGCAAGAGCCTCATAAGGGAGAGGAGCCATCACAACCATTGCTTGCCATTCTCTACGCCAGAAAAATGTCGGAAAGGATAAGGAACCTTGGGTCCAATCAGAACCATTCCTAACAGCCTCACGAAAATCAGGCTACCAAACGCAGACTTCGATTCCAAGAATTGCATTCACCGGATACCATGTAAGTGCGGCAAATCCTACGTCGGTGAAACTGAGAGGCCATTGAAAGTCAGCATTGCCGAAAACAAAAGAAACACACAGGGCGGAGAAACCAGCAAAGAAACTGCATATATGTTGTCCAAGGGAGCATTCAGCCAAGCTAGCGTAGAGATACGTAACATATGGAAACCTATAATCAAGCGGAAAAACGGTCAACTCTCGCTAAACTGGTGAAGCGAAGAGAGAAAAGAGGGGATAGGTGAACGCGTTCGAATAATCTATAAGTAGTCATCTCTCGGAGAACTAGTGCAGTTATCACTCGAAGACGGTCATGGATACTAACAATCGAAACGTCGTGAAATAATTTGGGTATGGAATCTTTATTGATTTTCTTTAATCTCTTCCATTTGTTCAATTTCTATTTTTGTTAATTTTATTCTGATTTCTTTTTACTCTCTAGTAACTTTTATCTTTCATTTCGATTGAATTTTTCGTTATATTTCATTTGAAGTTCTATCTCTTAATATAATCGATATTTCAGCTATTCATTCCAATTCAATTCCATCTTTCAAAGATTTCAAGTCATATTATAATCATATTAGAAAACAGAAGTCCGAACTAGTAAAATTGAATCTCAGTTTTGTAGGTTGGCGCGCATATCATTGAGCATGCCCGCTAAAAAATATTGAGGATAATAAAAAATATTCAGACTTGAAATGAAGTAGAGCAAACATCTGAGTAGAGCAGGCACCTGCTGAAGTGTTTCGGATTTTCTTTGTGAGACTGAGACATTGAGTAAAACAATGACATTGAAACAAAAGGATCATTGAACGATCTTGAGGAAAAATATTTACTCTATGGAACATAATATACGTGTATATTTCATTATGAAGATCTACATGCCCTACCTTTATCGGCTCAAGAAAGCATGGCAAGCCTTATATAATGTATTCGTTATCTAAATTTGGCACGTTCTGAAACCCTTTTTGTGTCTCTCACAAGTTTAAGTTTGAGGAAATAGGGGGTTTCTCAAACAACTGATTTCATTGTATGTGATATTAGTTGGAATTATAAAGAACCCAATCGATACTAACATCGCATTCATTGAAATAAAACTTCAAACAAAATATTTAAGGCAGGTCATGGCAGCCGTATAGGACCATGTCTAATACCATAGATAAGCAAGTAACCTGAAAAAAAGATTGCTTGAAATCAGACAAATGATGTTATTCGATACCAAATAAAATAATATTTTTTTGTTTGAATTCTTCAGGATTCATTGAAGCCTCCTTTTTTAGATCGTGTCTAACTCTTCTGGAACAAATGACTTCTGTCACTTATAGTCCTTAACATACTGCGTGTGTATGTGTGCACGTGCGTGCTTGCATGTTTGTGTGTGCAAATGAAAGTTAGCAACTAGTAGCTGTAAAAACTAATTCAAGAACTTCTGCTGCGAAAATAGTCGTATACAAAATACTAAGAACAATAAAACAGAATATATGAATCCAAATTACTTTATGAAATATCTGGATAAAATTGCTGAAACATCATACCGTATAGAATGAAAGTCCTATCAGGCTAGCAAGGCGAATCCAGCAGAATTGCAAAAAAATACATCAATTTGTAGCTAATTAGTTGCCAAAACAACGATTTTGTTGCTCGTGCCAATCCCTAGAAATCGCAAATAATGCTATCATGATATCAAGGTAGCAAGGTAACTCAATAAATTATATACTTCCCCTTTGATCTTTACAGGAATATTTAGTTGATAAAACTTTGATATAGCGAAAAAGTTTTAAATATTTTTTTTTATTTTTTATAATCTTGCTATCTTCAAACTGTTTTTTCCTGGAATTGAAACTGGTTTCAAGATAGCAAGAATGGGGAAAATAAACAAAAAAATTGAAATCGGCCAATCGGTTTCAACTATTTTGTTGTTGATACTCAAGGTGTCTTTGAGTAAACTCCTGGTGAGCAACACTTTTGAAACTCTTTTTATTCTAAGGAAAGCCAGTTTCAAAATAGTAAGAAAGAGGAGAATTAAAAAAAAATAAAAATCGATCGGTTTCAACTATTTGGTTGATAATACTCAAGGTGTATTTGAGTTTACTCCTGATGGGCAAAAAATTTGAAACACTTTTGATTCTAAGGAAACACAGTTTTAATATAGTAAGAACGAGGAAAATCAAAGAAAAAATAAATAAAAATAGGCCGATTGGCTTCAACTACTGTTGTTTGTTTGAAGGTGGTTGACAATGTTTTCTGTTGTATTTCATCAGTTCGGACTTCCATTGTCTAATCTAATATAAATTGATTTGAAAACCCTGAATGAACAATCACAAAATCAATAAGATTGACCGAAAATAACAATTTCATTAAACAAAAACTGAATTTTCAAAAAATTAATATACAAGCTACAACCAAACAAATGAAATAAAAATATTAATAAAAGCTGAAAAATGAAGATTAAAAATTATTATTAGCAAAAATGAAAAACAAATAGAAAAATTAAAAAGGTTTCAAACCAAGTTATGTCACGACGTTTCGACTGTTAGTGTAACGAATTCAAGAATTTACTGTGCTAAACAAATTTATTTTTACAATATTTCACTAACTAATTTATATACACACTTAATAACTAACGTTTAATTTATATTAACAATTTGTCAACCACTCGATTCGCTTTCTAAATACAGACTACTCCACCTAGGGACTAGAGGCCGCTTATATAGCGGCAACGAACATTGCAGATTCCTTCTCGGCGTGTACGAAATTTTCGCGCCTAATCAGACCTTTCCTTTGCCGATGTCGTGCGCCTAGTGTGTGCGATAACTGTCAGGGCCAGCCGCAGATTTATTTTATTGCCCCCTTCTTAGAGACTTTTCGTCCCGGAATGTAATTCTTGGCGTGTGTCGATACCTGCAGGACTCCCCACATCTGCACTGTGAAGTTCGATGAAAGTAACACTCCACAGTCTTCATGCTCGGTCGAGGAAGATGGTTACCGCACACCAAAATCTGGATACCGCTGGATCTGAAGATCGTTTCTAACATGCTTCTCACAATTCTCCAGTCCAGCTTGTCGATCCCAGAGCCTAATTTCGGGATTGCCAAGTCCACGAGATTCTGGTCGAGCATCGTCTCCTTCAGTCTGGTAAGACTCCTCCAGACATCTTCATACGAC